>CAHIKZ030001860.1:367500-405000 GCA_903632075.3 Acanthosepion pharaonis
GGCAGAATCGTGATTTTGCAGACAGCATGCAACGAGTACAGGCCTGCGTCAACACCCAAAGAAAATAAACACATGTATTAATATAGGATCTGACTTTCTGCCGATAATCTTATTTCGGAACCTGAGCATGTATAGATATCTATATTCATTTACTATAACCCAGCTATACAACTTGTTCGTTTAACCATAGAAAAACTGATACATATTAAGGGTATTACAGTTTGTATGCATGTGCATTTCAACTCTAAATTTCATGATACAAGTATTCTTTTGCACACATTTATAGGCACACACGCAAGCACACATATATATATATATATTATAATAGAATGATTTATAGTGATACATATATATATATATATATATATATATATATATATATATATATATATATATATATGGGGGTCATTCAAACATGTTTAATTGAATAATATATACATATTATTCATAATTATTTTTTTACTGATGCTTTCCAGTTCTCTAATCAGTTTCTTGATGTTAAGATAAAATTCATCAAGGAAGGAACCGTAGTTTTTTCCTATCCAAGTACTTTCAATCTTCTACATCCTTAAGGGTAAATTACTAAGACAAACTTACTGTAACTCTGATAAAATCTGCATTTCGTTGTAATGCTGATTTAAAAAAAAAACACGCATAGACGCGCTCTTTTATAATTATTTTATAATTGATTGAAAGATTGAGAGAAAGTTTTCTCTGAGTCTCTGACGAAGCCTTTAATAAAAGTGAAACATGTTAGAATCGTATAGGCTTCCAATTTGTTCATTATTTTATCATGTAAAAATTCATATATAACTAAGAATATATCTGTTAAAGAACAATATGATTAACGACAAAATAAAAACTTATCTTAGAAGACGCGTTTCGCCCTTAGATGATCATTTGCCTTGATAAAGCAAAACACGTCGGTTAGGATAAGTTTTCTTTTTGTCTTTATTCACACACAGACACACACACGTGTGTGCGCGTGTGTGTGCGTGTGTGTGTAAGAGAGAGAGAGAAAGAAAGGGTGTAAGTAACAAGGAAGTTTTTAAGGGTTAATTTAAACAAAATGGACATATACTTAGAATCAGAAATGGATAATTGACATTTCCGTAGCATATAACGAGGAAACAGGGCTTAGATAAATTGATACTCACAAGAATTCATCGCATAACCAATTTAATGAGCTTGTGAAAAAGCTTGTCAGAACAGGGATTAGAAGAAATAGCAAAAAGATAAAATTTTATTAAGAGCTAAAAAGGAAAGGATATCGCGGAGAGTCATTAACGCCGATGACCTGAAGAGACACGGTACACAGAAGAAGACCTTATCACAAATTCTAAGACGTTATAAATATACTAAGTAGAAAACGACGTCTGTGGCACACTTGAACATTTAGCTCCTTTAGATGTGTTCATATTCACATTTCTTTCGTTTCATTATTGACGATCAGTGATTTCCAAGTGTTAATCGTCCGCCTATCCGACCAGCTAACAGCGAAGACACGTGTCGCATTTCTTCCCTGTCTTACTTCACTGTCTTCTTTCCCTGTCCTCGCTGATGTATTAAGTGTTGAATTGAATGTCTTCCTTTATCTGCCCGCCGATTTAAGTTGGTCTTGCTGATTGAAGGTCGGTTGTAAAAAGTCACTCTTTTAAAGCTAAATTATGCTTCGGTCATTCATTTATCTCACAGTAGCTGACAACTGAAACTCAGTAACAAGGTAACTGAAATACCATTACTTATACATTATATGAAAATATCGTCTCGGTTTAAAGATAACCAAACCAAATCACTTGAGGACTTTCAACAACAGCAACAACTAAAATGGATAGAATATGTAGCACAAAGAGAAAATAATGACATAATCAAAATGTTGACATTCCACACTACTTCAAATAAAAGGTTAGGAAGGAAACTCCCATCAGTACTGGAAAGAGCAATAACAGCTACCGGACTTGAGTAACCTATTTTTTTCTGAAAAAATCGTTTTAAGTAGAAGACTATAAATTTCAACCGACAGTAGTACTGGCTGCTCGGTTAATGAATGCTAAATGTTTCTTTATAAGGAAACGGCTAATATTAAAATTACCATTACGACTTATTTCCATTCAATTTCACTTATTTTGGGGTCTCGTCATTAAAGTTTCATTTCTTAAATCGCCACTATAAACCGGTTTGTACTAACGTTGTCTCAACTCAAAAAACTGTCTACAAAAAAATAAATAAAAACAGAAAGAAAAACGGACGAATATACACCCAAATCAAAAATAGGCATAGGTGAGAAGATAGTTACCTGTTTTTCTGAGCTGGGAAAAGGTTTTTTTGCATTTATATATATATATATATATATATATATATATATATATATATATATATATTAATGCATGTTTCATTAAATAATATAGACAAGTTTTGTCTATTTAAGTATTTTAAGTAAGTCCCTTTCATATTGTCTGATAAGCTTAAATTTAAATCCAATCTAAGCTTTCGGCTTACACAAGCCATTATCAAAGATAACAATCTCAATAAATCAAACAAGAACGGACGAAACAACAATATGAAAGGAACTAAAAACTTGTCTATATTATTTAATGAAACATGCATTAATAAAAAATTGCTGCCTAAATATACACACACACACACACACGCACACACAGATAGATAGATAGATAGATAGATAGATAGATAGATAGATAGATAGATATAACGTACTACAGCAAATATATATATATATATATATATATATATATAACGTACTACACCAATATAACGTACTACACCAAATATATATAACGTATTACACACGACTACTATCCCCAAACAGCACCATCCACAGTATTAGAAGCCGGTTCAAGCGAGAATATACAAGTGATAGAAATTATTAGGAAGATTTGAGGCCCGTTGGTGCAGTTGACATGACGTTTGCCTGATAACGTAACTGTCCAGGTGTTCAATTCTCGGTAGTGGATGCGCAAATATAGGAGGAAACGGCCGTCTAGTGATTTCTGCATTCTGTTGAGGTTTCTTCTCGACTCGATGAATTACTTAATTATAATTATCTCAAATCCTCCTAATAATTTCTCACTTAAATATATATATATATATATATATATATATATATATATATAAACACATACATATATATTTGTGTAGTACGTTATATATATATATATATATATATATATATATATGCTGTCGTACGTTATATATTTATTTTTTATGAACAATATGAATTATGTCTACCAGCCTGCGCATTCGAGAGACATAATTTAAAATGTGTGCTCTCCGACATGGTTCGAGCTTGCGACCCATTTTTAGGAGAGTTCTGACGAAGAGCATATTTTCGTGAGTGAAAGAACTCGATTCGTTTTATCGAAGAGTATTGCATTAGTGGCAATAATAGTCACTGTTTACAAACTCACACTTTCTCCCCATAGAACTCAACCGAAATAATTTTTCAGGTGCATATATATTGCCATCCACGGACCGTTTCACTGTATCACAGCTCATCCATATGGCTAGATATCTGGTTGCCTCTAGCTAGCCTCGAAACTCGGCTGAATTGGTGTCAGTCGGAGAATCTACCCCTAAGACGTGTATATATATATATATATTTCTTTTTCTTGTTCTCTTTCTTAAATGTTTAATTTTTTCTTATAACCCCTTGTGCCTCAGTGACTTCATTTCCTTGGTTGGGGTGAAATGATTTTAAAAATCCCACATCATGATAATAGAAGATCTGCCAAGAAAAGTGAACCGTTGTAAAAAACCTGGACGTAAATTCACCGTGGATGATCCTGAGATTAAAGCACTTTCTCTACATTTTCGTCTCGGTAAATTGCTTTCTTTTTTAACTACAGTAGCATTTTTAAAATCAAAATTATGGTCAAACTCGTTACAGTGGGCAATGTATTTAGTGTGTTGTTTTGTAAAAAATACCTTTGGTGTTCATATAATCTTTTATTTAAATTCCTTGAGGTCTCTTCTATGTATTATTTGTGGCATTCATTACAGCTAATATAGTAAATTCCTCATTCAGGTTTTAGCAAATTATTATTTTATTGTGTACTACTTAAGTCTTTCATTGTTTTAGAAGTAGTTGAAACAAATTTTATATTGAACTTAGATAAATTCTTTTCAATTATAGTTGTGATATAGTTGATGGATAGAATATATACACATACACACACACATATATATATAGATATCATAATTGTGTGTGTATTGATATATATGTATTTGTGCATTTAAAGTAAAGTCTGATGATAGATAGATAGATAGATAGATAGATATAGATAGATAGATAGATAGATAGGTTTGCCTATATAATTAAATTTCCTCCATGGTCTTCAAAACAGAATAGAATTTATTTTCTGTTTTGTTCAAGATTGGGTTTTCGGTTCTTTATCAAGAATTCTCTAAATTTTATTTCTTTACACACACACACACACACACACACACACACACACACATACACTCACTCATATATAAATTTTGGTATCTTATTTTGGTGGCATTATAACCTTGTTTGACAGTCTATAACGTTCACCTGAAAAGCTTTTGAGCCTTTGTACAGGGTGAATATTGTAAAAAAAAAAAAAATAAGATGTGGTGGGAGGTTAAATCAGAAAGTTTTAAAAATTCTTAAATTTTTATTTGTTTATCTCCATGAATTTCACCTAAAATAAAGAAATCTTTTTTTTTTTCTGTTTATAATATTTAAACATTTTTGTTTCATTTTAAATGCATAATTATTTTTTCTTTTCCTTTGTTTTGCATATATTTTTTTTGTTTTTTTGTTGAGCTGTGATACAGTTTACGGTCCGTGGATGGAAATATATAATGCACCTGAAAAATTTTTTTTTTTTTTCTATGGGGAGATTTTTTGTGAGTTTGTAAACTTCCATTGACTATTATTACTAATGCAAATATATCTTCGATAAAAACGAATGGGAGTTCTTTCACTCACGAAACGTTTGCTTTCGTCAGAACTTTCCTAAAAATGGGTCGCAAGCTCGAACCATGTCGGATGACATTGATAATTTTAAATTATGTCTCTCGAATGCGCAGGCTGGTAGACATAATTCATATTGAATGAAACGCACAGTCTTTTTCTGCATATAAACTCAAATAAATTTAAGTAAAAATTTTAGGAACAAAAAATTTCGGTAATTTTTTTCGGGGGGGAAGCGGAAAATATTTTCTTATTTATTTTTAACATTAATGGCAGTAATGAACAGTAGCATTGTCATAGACTAAGGCCAATGGGACAAATTCAATATTTTCTTTAATTCTCAATTTCAGCAAAAATTGTTTGTGGCTGAAGTCTCCACCCTCGCACCGAGAAAAATTTAAATGCTAAACATTGCCTATATACCCAGATACACAAATATATCGAGATATCTACAAAAAAGTAGAGAAAGCAATATTTTCCCTGCCCTGGCGTTTTTTGTACAGTCAAATATCACAAACGCGCTGTCGCCTCTCTCTGTCTTTTTACATAATATTTTATGGCAATATGCTCCAAAAAGCTGCATTCGCTGGTCTATAGACTTCATGAGTTTAGCCCTACGATAGATCAATCCTTTTAATCACCCTTTCAATTGTCGAAACTGAAAAATGTTATTATCTTCTATCAAAATAGCTTTTAATGTCTCGCACAATCTCGCCTGTGGAACTCCCTTTATATTCCAGTTATTTAAGAGCTATAATGTTCCAACTATTCAAATGTAATGTCAATCAATATTCCAGTTGCCTTGACCTATCAAACTATGCATTGTTGAAATTTCCTCTTTGCTGTTCTATCTGATCTTGCTCCAAATCTTTTGTAAATTTATTTGCGTCCTAGTTATTTGTTTTGCTTGGGGTGAAATGCTTAAAAAAAAAAAAAAAACTAAACTTATTGCCGTGGAACTCCCTACTACCCATAATCTTCAAAAATTTCGATGCAAGTCGCCATCTTCTGTCTTCCTAAACCAAATTCAGAATTTGAAAGGAATTTTTCCCTCACTAAGTTCATTTTATTCAATGATTTCAATTTTGTTCTAAATAATTTTTATATGTCTTAGTGGAATTAATTGTTTGGGGGTGAGATGTTTAAAAAATAAATAAATTTTAATATAATGTTCAGCTTTTCGATATAATGTTAGATTATTTATTAGTTTACCGCATATATTCGCGTATCATGCGACTTTTCAAGACCTAATTTTGAAGCTAATTTTAAAAATAATCGTATAACGGATAAAATTAGCGTATGTGATGTTTTCAGGGCCCTGCTTATCCTGCTATTTAGTTCATAGCTGCGAGTAATTTCATTAATACTTAACACAAGGAAATCTTGTTCTAAGAAATTTTGGGGTACATAATATTTGATTTTGTGGAAATAAAATTTGATAGACATATCAACAAATTCAAAGAAAGCCAGAAGAAGCAAAGCGCAGCCTACCTACTGAGGTTAAGTAAATGGATGGCGGAAAAGGATTTAGGAGAAATAATAAAAAAGACAAAATTTATTAAGACCTACAAAAGACAGAAATTTGGGGAGAGTCATGACTGCCAGCACCCTAAACAGACACGGTACATAGAAGTTCTAATCCAATATACATCATAAGAAATAATCGTGTAGATGCTCTTAGGATGTTTTTTTCTGACAGTACATACATATATATGCTAGCAGTAGAACCCGGCGTTGCCCGGGGATGTAACAGTAAGAGATAGATCAAGTATCGACCATCATAAAGACTGAAAAATAAAATTGACAAAGATTATTGTTTAAGGTTGACGGAAACGCATGTCTTAATTAATTTTTTTTTTTTTTTTTTTTACAAATTGGTCAAACCAAATTCACAACAAAAACATTGTTTACAATCGTTATGAGTCTATCGATTGGTGAATAGAATTTTATTATAAACAATTGTCTTGTAAATGGATTTTTAAAGCATTCTGAATGTAAAAATTTTTAAAAAAAATGTGCAAGACAATAAAAACACTACCTGCCAAAAAACAAGTGAAGTTTTGTTGAAATCGGTTGAAAAATGTAGGTATCCTTTCTCTGTAATCTTTTATTTTTACAATTTATGATTTTTACTTATTGAATACAGTAAAAAATTGTATATTTTGCTTGTGGTGATTCATAATTAGAATTTGATTTGAATATATTTTCCACTCGTTGTTTCTAATACAAAAAATATTAACTTTATTTGGGTTTATTAATTTATTACAAGTACTGTGTTCTTTCCTTAATAATTATCATCTTCGAAATATTGTTTTTTTTTGTCTATCAGATTTTTACGTCGGCATTTTTAAAATTTTTCTTAATACTTTCTTTTAAATATTGAATTAATTTCAAATGGAACCAATGCCTTATTGATCTGCCTTGTAACAAATTGCAAAAGGAATTATAAAAACGGCCCTAAAGTACTATGGAATTATCTTTCCCTAAAGATAAAAGAATTATCCGATTTTTCGATTCGTACAATGAAAAGTAAAATCGTTAGATTATTGTTTAAGGTTGACGGACACGCATGTCTTAGTTTTTTTTTTTTTTTTTTTACGAATTGGTCAAACTCAAACAAAAACATTGTTTTCAATCGTTTGATGAGTCCGATTGAATGGTGAATAGAATTTTATTATAAACAATTGTCTTGTAAATGGAATTTTTAAAGCATTCTGAATGTATAAATAAAAAAAAAAGTGTGCAAGACAATAAGAAATACTACCCAAAAAAAAAAAAGTGGATGTTTGTTTTATCGGCTGAAAAAATGTAAGAAATCCGATCCCATATATAAAGGAACACACACACACACACACACACACACACAACCTGGGTTTTTTTTTTAACCTAAGTCACTCCACGGAATCGCTAAAACATAGAGCATAGTCTGATGAAAAAAAGACGCTAAAGTTTATGAAAACAAAATTTTATCGTCAAAATGCTTATGTTTTTTATGAAGAGGATAGACTAAATTTTTTTTAAATTATTTTTAAAAAATTTTTCCATCTTTTTAGAATATTCTAAATTTTGATTTAAAAAACCTTGTTTCTCTTTGTCGCAACAAGGGGTAGTAAATAACAGATAATTTTTAGCGCGTTTTTTTTGTATTTACACACATTAATTTGGAAAATCTTGCAAAAATAAAAATAATTGTCAGATGTTAATGAAACTTTCAGAAACTATTCACAGATGATCAAAATTATTATAAATATGTTTTTGTTTTTTTATTAAAGTCATGGCAGAAATATTTTTTTTTATATTTATTAACACCCCCATAACTAATTTTATGAAAAACTCTAGAAATTCGAGACCATCGGTTTAGTGATTACAATAGTTAAAAGCACAAGGCTTTGAAGAATGCAAATCATGTTTTTTTTTTTTTTTTTTTGGCCAACGTACCTGAAAATCAGCTGTGAATTGTAACATACAAAACTCAATAAAACAAATATATTATTTAGTTTCAAATGCTTTTATTTGTTTTAATTTGTTTTTATGAATATGGACAATATTTTCTGAAAGCAAAAAATTTTTTTCAATGAAAATTGAATTTTTAATACAATTATTTCTTATTTCTTTAATTTTAAAAAGATTTTTTAAAAAATTTTAAATTGAATTTTAAAAAAATATTTTAACATTAGTTAAAAGCAACATCAACCTTTCAAAATGTCCGTGTGAGATTGTCATTGTCTAGCGCTTTGAAAATTGTATAATTTGGACCAATCAGATTAGCCATGGTAATTAAGAAATGTAATTTTTGTGTTTATAGTCGGACAGTAATTATCAAGTACGGAAGACCAACCAGAATACAATTTAGTTGCATTATTTGAGTTCAGCATTGTTCTCCGCTGTTAAGCCCTTTACTTTTGCGAAACACGTATGGAGAAGTTAATTTGAGTTTTCAATTTCAACTGAGAAGGGTACCTACAAGTAACAGTATCATCTTATGAAATTTAACTACTGCTAAACTTTAATTTATATGATCTTATTTTTTATATTAATCTCAGTTATGACATTTTTCCATAAATGAAATATCAAAATTAATAATAAAATGAATGGAAATACAAATAACACAGTAAAATGTAATAAATGTACATAAAATTATAGTATTTTATGTACTTCTTCTGATAAAATTTCATAAGAAAGGTACCTAAATTAATTAGATACCTTTTTCTTATGAAATTTAATCTCACTATTAACAGTCTTATTTTTTAATTTCTTTTTATATTTTCCATAAAGCATCGTAAACGTAAAAATGAAAGCTAAAAAAAAAAAAAAAAAATAAAAAATTAGAGCGCTGAAAGTTTTCCTTAAAAGTAACGAGGTAAATAATTTGTTCACTTAAATAATTTCACTTCCTTCCATCCGTAGAAAGAATTATCCTCCCGTAAGTTATCTAAACGTCATGAATGTGCCTTTCGTCAATCGTCAAGCGACGCGAAAGTTTATGACCTGCTTTGTTTTATTTTCAAATTACATTTTTTCGGCGCAGAAGCTAAGTTAAGCTTGGTTCAAAATATTTTAAATAAACAGTATAATTTCTGTTTTTATTAAAATCAGTTTTGAAAAAATGATAATTGATTTTTAAAAGAATATCAAAGTAAGATTTTAATCTTTTTATCAAATCGAAAAAAATGAAAAAAATGATTGATTATCTGTCCTTTTTTTGACCAAAAAAAAAAACAAGATTTTTAACGAAAATTTCGGACGTGCTAGGAACGATTAAAAATGTAAAAAAATACTCCAAAAATACTTTGATCTTTCCTCTTTAATAATAATATGAACATTAGACAATAAAATTTTGTTTTCGTCAAGTTCGGCTTTTTTTTCATCATGCTATGCTCTTTTGTTTACATTTTCGTGGGTGAGTTTTCCCCCTTTCATTCTCACGATGTGTCTTAATCGTGTTTTCAAAATTGATTTTGTTAAAAAACAATTTTGTTTTTCCCATTTTCGGCGCCGTTAGAACCATCAAAAGGTAATTTTATGTAGTCCTGTGAAGTTTTGTTGAAATCGGCTAAAAAAATGTAGGAAATTCGATGCAATATATAAAAACAGACACACACACACACACACACACACACACAATCTGCGTTTTATAATAAGTAAGATATATATATATATATATATATATATATATACACATACATACATACAAAACAGACACACCTATTATATATATATATATATATATATATACACACACACAGAGACACCTATATATATATATATATATATATATATATATATATATACATATATATACACACACAGAGACATATATATATATATATATATATATATATATATATATATATATATATATATATATCAATTTTAAATATTAAATATACATATACAAATGCAAAAATATAAATATATATAGGGCATACACATACATGTATATTTTTTTTTAAAAAAATAATTCCAAGAGGATAGAATCCAGGTAGAAAAGGACAGAGTAAGGATATAAAAAAATGGCATTAAACACTAAAAAATGGTATAATTTATTCCATTGGAATCGTAAATGATCAATTCATCAGACCTACAAATTCAAAAGAAAACAGAAAAAAAAAAACAACTGCGGAAATAAAATTAAAATTTAGAGAGAGTGTAAGTATGAGAAATTGGGACGAATGTTAGAGCAATAGAGAGGGGTAACAGACGAGAGAAGGTGGGGATAAAAAATTTAACAGAGAGGGGATTTTCAAAGACGGTTTAAGTGAGAGAAATATGAATGTTGTCCCCACCTTTCTCTCGTCTCAAACCTCTCTTTAAATTGATTGTCAGGGACTCTTATAAAACTTAATGATTTAAATTTTATTTTTTATTTCGAAGTTGTTTTTTCTGTTTTTTTTGAATTTGTTAATTCTGATGAATTGGCTGTATTTACGATTCCAATGGAATAAATTATGACCATGGATGAATTTTTAAAACCTTTTATTATATATATATATATATATATATATATATATATATATATATATATATATATATATATATATATATATATATATATATATATATATATATATATGTTTATACAGTATTAAGTACATTGAATATTCGAGAAATCTCGTAGAAAATAGCATCATCTGACATATATGTTTGGGATACAGGTTCGATTCCTGTCGGAGGACGCATATTTTCTACGATGCTTTAATAACAGCCTTAATTCTTCGTGACATGTTATAGAATAAATTCTTTAGTAAGTCAACGTCCTTCGCCAGATTTTTCCAGCACTTCTTTAATTCGCGAAAAAGTTCATCTTCTGTGTTAATTTCCCTATTACTGGTACGCTTGTCCATTATCGCCCAAAGAGGTTTTCAATTGGATTAAGATCAGGACTGTGACTAGGCCACTGGAAGAGTTGCAATTTACCCTCGTCACGCTTCCTCTCTAGATAACATTTATTCTTTAAGGTAGAATGCTTAGGATCGTTATCGTGTTGGAGCATGAAGCGTTGATCTTGGGCAAAAAGCTTTTTAGCGGAAAGCTACATTTGATTAACAAGAATGTTGTAGCATTGATACTGGTCTTTGATGGCCTTGATTTTGTACAAATTACCAACTCCTACTGTTGAGAATGGACTTCAAACGTTGATTTTTTTATTGTGTTTAACAATGCCCTTGATAGACACTAGAGTATTCGTTTCAAATGTTTCAAATACGTACTCGTCCCTTATATCTAAGAGTAATTTTTCTCGTAACTCCACATAACATCTTCCCAATCAGATTTCGTCCCTGTAAATTAACAACTCCTGCTTCGGTGAGAATCAAACCCCAAATGTGCCATTGATATTCGTTTCACCTGGCGTACACCAATACGTACTTTGTCCCTTATATCTAAAAAGTCAGAACTCCATAACATCTTCCCAATCAGATTCCGTTTCGTTAAATTATCCTCCTGCTTTTGAGAATGCACCCCAAACAGTGCCATGGAAAATTCGTTTCCCCGGGCGTACACCAAATACGTACTCGTCCCTTATATCTAAGAGTAATGATGCTCTCGTCACTCCACATAACATTTTCCCAATCAGATTTCGTCCCGTGTAAATGAGCTTTGCACCAAACTAACCGTGCTTCGTCGATTTTTTTTTCCAGTTACGAAAGGTTTCTTTAATTTTCTCTGTATTTGGAAACTATGCCTTTGGCTTTATGCCTGCGTCTGACTATGTTCTTGAAGAAACCACCAAGAAAATCGTGTTATGCGCGAGCTATCTGTCACCTGGCAGCAAATATTTTTAGACACAGTCCGCTACTGAAAAAATAAAATTTGAAACTATCAAACACAACTAGTAGAAATGTAAGTTGTGGAAAACAAACACTGATATAAAACATGGTCTTTTATTTCCTTTATGACACATACTATTAATATTTTTTGGAAAGACGACGCCCACCGACATGGATTTTCAAAGATTAAAATGTTTCCTGTAAATTGGCAGCAATATAATTATCAATTTTCCATGTGTATTTTTTGAAAATTTTATTTATTTATTATTAAATAGTTAGTTGTGGGTGGGCGCTCTAAGTCTCCAAGGAACCAATATTTTTAGTCCGAGTTTGCTAGTGTTTACTATATCTGTACTTTATCAATCAATAAATGTATATCCTTTGGTCAAAATATTCCAGAAGAAAAAAAAGAACAGTACAAATACACTACATTAATCAACATATAAAATCTTTTTAATTTTGTTTATTTAACTTTATTTTAAAGAAAGTCTGTAAAAACGAGATTATTCACTATTCTTTTTTATATTCTTAAATATCTCAATTTCTATAGTAATAAAAGTTGATCTGAGACTTATCTTTGCATAAAGTAGGGTATCTTTTTCAGTTTTAGTCATTTATTTATTTACTTCTTTTTTCAGGCACTTGACCATTGAGAATTCTTCTGGAAAAACAGAGCCAACAGAAGTTAGGCCCTTCGAAAGAATGTCTACCCGGAAGTTTAACAAACACTTGGTGTCCAATCCATCAGGCCTAACGTTGACAACCGGGATTCCGCTCCAAGCAAATGTGGTCATAAAGGTTAATCATTGAATGCATTGGCGTTTTGTCCCTCACAGAAGTCGAAACTACCGATGGCACTTGATTAGGAGAACGGCTGTAGCCAACCCTCTTACTCTTTCTTGTATATATCTTTTTTCTTCTCTTTCCTTTTCTATTTCATTACTTTTGCCATTTTGTCAACCCCACCCTCTCTCTCTCTCTCTCTCTCTCTCTCTAACTTCTTGATATTTCTCCCTCTCCCTTCCCTCTCAATTTCACATTTCCGTTTTTATCACTCTCTGTTTGCTCGTTTTGAAAACTGGTATCAAATTTACAGACCTAAAGCTAAATATAGAATTTTTTGAGATTTTTTTAAATATATTTCACTAGAACACTAGTAGGGCGGGGGCGGGTCTAGAGAGTAAACTGACTGACAAATTTTGGTGGTTGGAAGTCATTATAGTAACTCTCTTAATATACAATGGAAAGTAAATGGGAAAAAAGAGAGAAAAACATGAAAATTAAAAAATTAACAAAATAGAAACGGTGATACATGCCTACAAGCAATTAGGTTTTTTATGTTCTAATATCTATGAATTAAATATTACATAAATAAAAATTCCTGTACAATGAATTTCATACGCACGTGTTCATATATTCATAAGGTGAACATACAATACAGATTCATACAAGTCTACATCCTAAAAGTAATCCCGAAGATAATCTTTCGTAGAAAATCAACATTTATTTACCAAGTCATGACTTTTCACTGATAATAAGGAAAAGGAAATCGGAGAGAGTCATGATTGCCTACATCCGCAAAGGACATGACATTAAAAAAAATAAGTCAGTTAAGTACCACACACATAAGTGATCATGTATCTTTCGATCCATGACTGATGAGGCAAAAGATTTTTTGCGCAGTAGGGTGCCATTTCTTTCTGCAGTAAACTGTTTGCCAACCAAAGATAAAGAACCCAGTCTTTCCTGCTATTTAACCCATATCTGGGGATTCATACCTTTACCAAGTGTATTTGTGTGTAAGTGAATATAACAAACTCGACTGGAATTCGAACTCGTATCTCCGAGTTCTCATTCTGAGCCGATATCCATTACACCACAGCGTTCAAGAAAAACCTATATTTAATAAATAAGAATTATTAATTGAATTTATTGATGTTTCGATGTTTATTAGCTTTATTTCAAAATATTTATCCGTGAATTTTACATTAAATTTATTAAATGTAAAAAATTCTCCTTTTATTTTTTCTTAATAAACAAAAAGATAAAGCAGTGTTTCATATCCAGACCCAGGACCTTCTTACTCCTGTTAGAGGAGCCCTTCCCTGGTTGCCCTCTACCACTTCCTATCTCTGGCTATACTGTGCCATTAAAGCCGAGGTATCGGGTCAAATCGTTGTCATCTTGTCTTGATATGCCCTCTATTTCATTTTCACTGCCTTGGTGTCCATTCTGTCGTTTATCTACCTGTTCCTGTTGTCTAAGAGACGAGACACCTATGTTTTCCCTTCTTGATGATCTCAATTATAGCCTTCACACTACTCTGTTGCCGAAACAAGGTGTTGCACTTCCTGTCACGTAAGGTGATGCTGAGCCTGATTTGCTCCATTTTACACTTGGCTACTACAAGACTCTCTACACTGCTAACGCTGATCACTTCGTTACCAGCAGAACATAATCATTAAACAAATTTCTCGTGATGCTATAAACCTTTCTAAAATAGTGTTTTATAACTCTCTTTTATTTATTTATTTTTTAAATTGCTTGAATTTTGAAGAGTCTTTCCAAAGCAAGTGTTGATTTACGTTTGTCCCAAAGACATGAGAGAGAAATTGACATAATTGGACACAGATGCAATACAAATTCAGCTTGCAGATTATGATTTCCATATAGTTAGCCATTGTAAAAGTATTCATACAGCGTTGTCTATAAATTGGAAAAGTAATTAAAATTCCAAGGGAAATTTTGATTCATGCCTGTCCCAGTGACATTAGTAAGAATTTAACATAAATGGTCTTGGAATACAAATTCAGATTCCGTTTTCCGTTATTCTATTCTGCACATAGATAGATAGATAGATAGATAGATAGATAGATAGATAGATAGATAGATAGATAGAACTGCAAAAAAAAGAGGATAGTTACAAGGATCAGACGCTTCGCCTGAATTCTTAAAAAGTGAATACAGAAAAGGTTTTTCAACAAGAGATCTTATAGAGAACAGGTGCTAATTCAGGATACCATCAAGTTTACGTGATTTGTGGGGATCAAGGTTAGAGATGATAGCAGAAACTATAAACGGACATATGCGTATCACTGCAAAGACACTCAGTTCTAAGTGGAAAGTCAAAGATACTCTAGATGAGTCAAGAGTATAATTTGAAGAGAATACACGAGCCAAACATTCTGGTTTATCAATAGAAAAGGTTAAAAACTCAGATTGAGTAAAGAGAGGATGGATAGAAGACTTACTCTTATTTACCAGACTATTACAGAGCCGCCAGTAGACACAAGAATCAAACGATGCTTCATTCTATCAGCAAAGACTAGCCTCTTTGAGGTCAAGTTTACAATTGCTATGAGCAAACACAAAGAGCCATCTATTCTCTTCCGAACTATCACACTGTTACAGACGGAAAAGTGATCCCTTATTGGCTGAACAAGCTGGTGTTAACCAAGAAGATTGTGATTTCACCTGGTTTTTAGAGAAGGCGTAAAAGTATCGATGCCAGCTTTATCACAAGAAGAGACGTCTGTGGTACAATTCTCAATAGGAAAGTTAAGGGTATCAATCCAGTGGGCGAAAGTCACGAAAATCAATCGCAATCAGTACGCTGGAAAAAAAGTAGTCTTGTGTATAGGAGGTTTTGTTTATTTATTACAATGATGTTCACTCTGTATAAGGCCCAAGAGTTACACAAGGTAGAGTATTGCTGAGTAAAAGACTGAGTTTATGGGAATATGTGGGAAAGATTACGACTGACACTAGACTTGAACACATTAAGATTGTAGTGATCGGGGAAACATCCTCCATACAAAGCAGAAGGGACACCCGTTCATCGTGAACAGTAAAAGTTCTGGGTCAGCTCCGTTATGAAGGAAAGTCACTAGTTTGTTTTTCGAAACATTGATTGTTACCAGCCAGTTTTTTTCCCCACTGAGCTGTTAAGACCAAATCAAAGAAGAGACCAACTGCCAAACTCTGGTCATCTAGAGTATCGAAGATGTACCCATATCCTGTCTAATAAAAGAATGTCAAGAGATATTACAGCGTGATCCGAATTGCAATGAAAAAAAATTGTGATGCTCGACAAGAGCTAGGAGAGGAGGCAAAGAAGAAATCAAGTAAGGAAGAATGTTGATCAGATTTATGAGGGAAACGAGACTCTGAGCAACGGAAACATTCAAAGTCTGATTAAGGACAACATAAGAAACAGAAGGGTGTTGTGCAAGCTGATGTAATGGTGCCTTTTGCATTCGGGTAATTTTTTTTTTAAGCATTTCACCCCAAGCAAGGCGTGAAGCCACTAGGATGCAGGGGTTGCGGAAGATTTGGAGCGAGAGCAGATAGGAGTGATAGAAGAAAGGATGAGGAGAAGGATAGTGGATAGATCAAGGTAACTGGAGGTGTCGATTAACATTACATTTGAATAGTTGAAGATTATAGCTCTCAGGGAAACAGTAATTGGGAAGGGTGTTCCACAGGCGAGAGGTGCGAGGTATGAAGCTATTGGAGTAGAAGAGACGGCTACATTTAAAAGTTTCTATAGTGAAAGGGTGGGAGCGGGATGCCAGCCTCGTAGGGCGCTTGAATTCATGGAGTCTGGGAACCAGTGAAAGCAGCTCATCGGAGCAACTACCATGAAAGTATTTGTAGAAAAGACAGAGGCGACGGCGCGTCTGTGAGAGAGTGACTGCAGACGAGACGCCAGATCAGGGCCAATTAGATTACATATCCGTCTCTGGATCTTGTCAAGAACTCCGAGGTAGACAGAAGGTGCCCCAGACCATATATGGCAGCAATACTCCATGCAAGGGCGAATGGTTGATTTGTATATTTGAAGTATCGATTCAGGGGAGAAAAATTTCCTGGCGCGGCACAGAGAGCCAACTTTCCTCGCGGTGGAAGAAGCAATAGACTCAATGTATTTGTTCCATCTCAGGTCAGCAGTCAGCGTGAGACTGAGCAGACGCAGGGAGTTGCTCTCCGGAAGTTGACTATCAGACATTTTAATGGGGGGCAGGGAAGGATCTCTATGGTGGTTAATGGAGAGTAGTTTAGTTTTTGAGGCGTTAAAGTTGACCAGCCAATTCTTGCCCCAGTTAACAACCGATTGGAGGTCCATTTCAAGACGCACAGCCAGGTTAGTTTTGTCGCCGACACTAGATTTGTTTTTGATGCAGGAGTAAATTGTAGTGTTGTCCGCGGAGATGCCAACTTGGGAATCTATGGCGTCAGGAAGGTCATTGATGAAAATAAGGAAAGGAGTGGGGCCAAGGATGGAGCCTTGGGGAACACCTGCGTTCGTGGTATAGGAACTGGAGGAGAATCCGTTGAGAACGACCTTCAATTCTCGGTTTGATAGGAATGATTGTATTAGATCAAACAGTCGACCAGTAATATCATAACTCTGGAGCTTACGAAGAAGGCCGGCATGCCAAACCCTATCAAACGCTTTGGAGATGTCTAGGGCCACGGCACGAGCTTCACCGTTTTTTTGAAGGGCTTGGTAGACGGTTTCAGTGATGGCCGTAAGCACATCAGCTGTAGATCGGGCGTAGCGGAAACCATATTGCTTGTCTGAGAGCAGATCATGGGATGTAAGGTAGTTAACTACTTTGGCATTGATTAGGGCTTCGAAGACTTTGCCGAAGAGGGGTAGGAAACTAATAGGACGGTAATTAGAGGGGTCAGATCGGTTCTTAAAGGCAGGAACAATGGATGAGGACTTCCAGCAGTCAGGAAAACAGGATTCCTTGAGGCAGTAATTATACAGTTTAGAGAGGGCGGGCGCTAGCTCAGGCGCACATTTCTTCAAGACAATGGTTGGTATGCCATCTCCACCACTAGCATTGAAGGGTCTAAATTGGAGATAATGCCCAGTACCAATGATTTCTTTTTATGTGTAACCCGCTCAATAGGGCCTCAGTTCTTGGAGGGAAGTCTGGTATGGGTACACCGGTGGAGTCGAGCGTTGAATTAAATGAGAATTTCCGAGCAAAGCATTCAGCCTTGTCGGTAGAGGAGGTCAAGACCTCGAACTGGTTGAATAAAGGAGGTATGGAGGGTTTTCAATTGTTCATGACGCTCTTGCAGACCCGCCAATAAATCTTTGGAGCCAAATTTGCGAGATGCAATACGCCCCTTCATCCGAGCAGCAAATATTGACTTAGCTTCGTTGAGGACACGCTTACACTCTTTACGGGCGGAGGCAAAGAGACGTCTATTGCAGTCCGACATGTCGCTACGAAATAGGTGAAAGAAGTTAAATTCCTATGGGCAATGGCAGCTGAGCAAGCAGCGGAAAACCAAGGGGAGGATGCGACTTGACCTTAAATTTCCTTGAGGGGATGAAAGCGTCGATTCCAGCTTTAACCCAGGATGAGACCTCAGAAGCACATTTTAGGCAGGGAATGTAAAGACAACATCCCAGGGGACATCGCGGAGGAAGTCACGGAAAAGCCCCAATCCGCTCGTTGATATTAGAACGAGGTTCTAGTGATGGGAGGTTCTTTGCGGGGTGTGGAGTTGAAGGAAATGTTGACAGATACCACGGCATGATCGGAGTTACCAAGAGGGCAGATTTATGTGGCGCTACAAGATTCGGGGATGGAGGTAAAACACAGATCGAAAGGGAGGCCTTACCTGCCAGGTTGGGGGCAAAAATTTTTGAAATATAAAAATGGAAATTCAACTATCTGCGTGAGGGATTAAGAAATTGAGAAGTTAAGTGTTTGAATGCCAGCCCGGTCAGTAGTAGCATTCAGTCTATGGATCCAGACTGTCAGAAGAGTATTGTGTAAGCTGGTGGTGAATCTCTAATGATGTGTATTACATTCAGATAGATGATCCAATTTGTATATACATGAAAATGCATGAATGTAATGGATCCTGATTATCAAAAGATTATTGTGTAAACTGGCAGTGAATCTCTAATTGTGTGTATTGCATTCAGATAGATGATCCAGTTTGTATATACAGGAGACTGCATACATCTAATGGATCCTGATTATCAAAAGGTTATTGTGCAAGTTTGTTTCCATTTCCATTTTTTTTTTTTCAAAGAAACCATATTTCAGATAGATTTTTTCCAGTTTGCAAATATATGTTTAAAGAAATCTACATAATTATATAGATAAAGACATCTGTGGAAGGTAAAATGATACAAACTACTGATGAATCTGTAATGGTATTGCATGTATTCAATTTGAATTAGCAAGGACCACTAATGGAAACTTTACCACATGTTGACAAGTTTGAAAACACTATGAAAGTTTGAAATAGGCCCAAGCCTTGATACGGACCATTAAAAGCATTTTTATGCAATAAATTTTAAATTTTTTTACAGCAAGGCCACAAAAACATATCCCAACAATAATTTTTGAATTGAAACTGGTTCCTAGAATAGTAATCTCACTTGAACGTGCTCCATTCCTCCCATGTTTGCCAGATTTAATCCCCATTATGCATATATGGGTTATGTTGTAGAACATATATAAATATTTGCAGAAAAAATATAACAAACAATTTTGAGAAGTTAAAAATGTTGGTTATATTCTCCTTTTACGGTCGAATGAAAAAAATTTGAAACAAATAAAAATTTTCTACAGTCCATACAACATCAGGACGGAATTCAAAATGGGATCAACGTGATGAGTTATAATTCTAGTTGTTATGCGCGTTTTTGCACAAATAACCTTCAAATAACAAAATCTTCTACCGCCCCAACCTATGGTTAAATAACAGGACTGACTGTTCTCTCTTGTTTTAAGATGAGTGTGAAACATGGTGGGCTCTGTCTCTGTCAAACTATCTTACCCTAGAATCACCAGTTCTGCTACGGTAGCAGTACATGTAGTGACCCTATCACACTAATGTATTACAAGATTTGTAGCATGACTTGACATAACCAAGATCTTTTAAATGTTTGCTTGTATGATAAACATGCGGAGGTATATTTTAAAAGTTTTCATAAATTTTATTTTCTATCCAGGAAGGCATAAAACGTTTCAAAGTACGTAACATATCTTTAAAATTTTATCCGAAGATGCAATGGGATAGCGAGAAATGTCTTCCAAAAATTAAGCAAAGTATTAATTTAAAAAAAATCATTAGAAACGATATTTTTATGGACTATATTATAATATCAATCCTCCTTTTTATATATGGTCAAGCGAATTAACTGGACAATTACTTCCTCATAAATGAAGTTAAAGAAACTTGAAGAAAGAGAAAGAAAGAAAAGAATACTGAACTGTTATGTAATATCATTCCTCCTTATATTGACAGTCATTGATCTATGGACAATCTTCTCACAGATGTAAAAGACTTGAAGCAAGAGAAACAAGAAAAAAAAGTACTGAACTTTGAAGGGTAATTTATAATCCTCCTATATGGAATTTGAATGCTGGACAATCTCCTCACAGGTGTAGAAGAGACTTATTCAAGAGAAACAAAAGAAAGGATTACTGAACTGTTATATAATATCAGTCCTCCAATATATTCTTGAAAGAAAGTGCTGAACAATATATTTACAAACGAAGAAGAAATTTCAATAAAAATGAACTTACATCAAGTTTAGAAGAATACCAGATTTTATTATGGATGGAGCACGTGAGCAACGAGTAAATTTTAAGGAAAATGGAAACAAAAGGGTTTCTTATAATTAAATCAGGAAAGATTTTGAACCTTTTTAAAAATATTTATAATGGGAAATCTTGGATTTTATTTTTTGATACTCACTGGAAATATTGAAGGCAAGAAGGACAGAAAAAAACAACACCTAACCTAACGAGCTTGAATAAATGGTTGGCGGAAAATGGTTTAGGAGACAAAAGACAAAATTTATTAAGCTTTTTCAAAAGACAGGAAATTTTTGAGCCATGATTGCTTATGTCCTGAAGGCATCTTGAATGTACATAGAAGAAAAAAAATGAGCTTGTGTAAATGGATGATGGAACACTATTCAGAGAAGTAGTTCAAAAACAAAAATTTATTAAATTTTTTTTTTTAAAGGACACGACATTGTGGAGAGCACTTGCATGGGTTTACGTCTTGAAGGCAAAACATTGTACATAGAGAAAAAAAAAAAGAATGAGCTTGTGTAAATGGATGATGGAACAAGGTTTAGGAGAGATAAAAAAAAGACAAAATTTATTAAGAGCTATAAAAGGACAGGAAATTGTGGAGAGCCATGATCGCTTTATGTCATGAAGGCATACGGTACATAGAAAAGAAAAGAATGAGCTTGTTTAAATGGATGATGGAACAAGGTTTAGGAGTTTTAAGAAAAAAGACAAAATTTATTAAGAGCTACAAAGGACAGGAAATTGTGGAGAGCCATGGATTGCTTACGTTCTGAAGGCATACGGTACATAGAAGAAGAAGAATGAGCTCGTGTAAATGGATGATGGAACAAGGTTTAGGGAGAGATAAGAAAAAGACAAAATTTATTAAGAGCTACAAAGGATAGGAAATTGTGGAGAGCCATGATCGCTTATGTCCTGAAGGCATACGGTATATAGAAAAAGAATGAGTTTGTGTAAATGGATGATGGAACAAGGTTTAGAGAGACAAAGAAAAACAAAAAATTTATTAAGAGATACAAAAGACAGGAAATTGTGGAGAGACATGATGTCTTACGTTCTGAAGGCATACGGTACATAGAAGAAGAAGAATGAGCTCGTGTAAATGGATGATGGAACAAGGTTTAGGAGAGATAAGAAAAAGACAAAATTTATTAAGAGATACAAAAGACAGGAAATTGTGGAGAGCCATGATCGCTTACGTTCTGAAGGCATACGGTACATAGAAGAAAAAGAAGAATGAGCTCGTGTAAATGGATGATGGAACAAGGTTTAGGAGAGATAAGAAAAAGACAAAATTTATTAAGAGCTACAAAGGACAGGAAATTGTGGAGAGCCATGATCGCTTATGTCCTGAAGGCATACGGTACATAGAAGAAAAAGAATGAGCTTGTGTAAATGGATGATGGAACAAGGTTTAGGAGAGATAAGAAAAAGACAAAATTTATCAAGAGCTACAAAGGACAGAACATTGTGGAGAACCATGAACACCAGTATCCCGAAGACCCACGTCGTCACTTTGGATAATAATAATAATAATAATAATAATAATAATGTGGTTGTGCAAATGAATGGCTTTAGGATAGATAACAAAAAGAAAAAAAGTATTAAGCGCTACAAAGTACAGGGAATTGTGGAGAGCCATGTTCGCCAAGAAGCACATAAAGAAAAAAAGGTTTTATATTTTTTACTAAATATTTATTATTCCCTCTAGGTAAAAGCAAAAAAGAGAATTTTTTTATTTCTGTACAAGGTAAAGACTTTTCAAAGAAAATGTAGATTAGATAAGAGAAACATCAATACATGTATGTATCTTAGTACACACACACACACACACACACACACACACACATATATATATATATATATATATATATATGCATATATATGCATATATGCATATATATGCACGCATTCATGAATGCATAAGTCATGCGCTGTGTATGTAAGCGTGTATATATGCATGTACTTAGGGATCTATGCATGCTTGCTTACTCTTTCCGGTAAAACAACAGTTACTCATTCTGACGACGACTAACACGATTTTGCTACTTAATCCGCTCTCTTCGCCGGTTAATGTACGCAAAGGGCTTTTAATGTGTTTGCGCACATTAAAATGGTTGGAAGAGGGGCAAAGATTACTCACTCGGCAAAGTCGTCGGCGAAAAGAAGCGAACGAAAGAGGCGGGGTCGGGTAACCATCTGTAACTCCTAACACGTTTTTTATGCATCTCATCCTGGCGACGTATCAACCTCCACCGACTCGATCCAATATCACGGCCAGGAGTGTGCACAAGGATACTCTTGGGAATGGGTGTAGATAAATTTGAAGTAGAGAGTGGGTTGGTCGACCTGTAGAAATGATGTAAAGATCACGAGAACTTCAATCTCGATTTCTTAGCAAATCAAAGATAGTGTGTGTCAGACTTTATAAAAGTAGACTTAATGTTTATGTTCAGAGTGTACTTGGAGTACTTGTAATTTATAGTTATAGAGGGTATCGGTTAGTGTATGATACATTTTAACTTCTCAGTGTTGCTTAATTATAATATATTTTTAAATATCCACTTGCCAATAATCAGGTTTTAAGATACTACAATGAAGACATTCTAGTAGTAATTTCCTTGGTTTTCTGAAAATTTTCTTTTTCATTATTTTTAATTGTAAAATAGGCGTGAAATATATTTAAGAAAAAGTGGATATGACATGAAAACATGCACACACATGCATTCACACACGCACATACACACATGTAAGTATACGCACATGCATACATGTGCACATGTACGCATACAAACATGCATATACACGCATACACTTATCTTGTTTTTGTTCTCATACATACAAAAAAAACTTCTTTTAACTGGAAAGTTTAAATGATTTAATCAGGCTTGTCGCCTGTGTTTTGAAGAGGTGTGGTCTTTATGACAGGTTTACTACGAATAAGCGTATTCGAGTCCTTCTTGGGGAAGAATCATTTTCCACCCTCCAACCTCTCTCTTACAGGCGTGATGTGACAAGCCTCTCACTGCTCTAATGTTACTGCCATGGAAAGTGCTTGGACGACGTGCATCTCCTGATTCCACCAGGTCTGACATTCACGGCTAGGACCCCCCTATGCCACTTACATAGTATCAAATCACCCACATTCCGTCCGTATTCCATTGGCGAGAAGTAAGTCCACTCGAATAGCGTCTTCCCGCAAACTACTGCCCAGGGGAACAGACTCCCAAGTGGATGTTTCCCCAATCCCTCCAATCTTAATCTGTTCAAGTCTAGAGTTAAGCGTTATCTTCCCCTCCTATCCATATAAACTACCCATTGGTGAGAAGTAATTTCCTTTTTTCTTTTTTCCCACGAACCACTGTCAGGGAACAGACTTCAAGAGGATGTTTCCCCAATCACTACAATCTTAATCTGTTCAAGTCTAGAGTTAACCGTTATCTTCCCCTCCTATCCATATAAACTACCCATTGGTGAGAAGTAAGTTCCACTGAACAGCTTCTTTTTGGAACCACTGCCCAGGGGAACAGACTCCCCAAGAGGATGTTTCCCAATCACTACAATCTTAACCTGTTCAAGTCTAGAGTTAACCATTATCTTCCCCTCCTATCCATATAAACTACCCATTGGTGAGAAGTAAGTTCCCCTGAACAGCTTCTTCCACGAACCACTGCCCAGGGGAACAGACTCCCAGAGGATGTTTCCCCAATCATACAATCTTAACCTGTTCAAGTCTAGAGTTAACCGTTATCTCATTTCCTATCCATATAAACTACCCATTGGTGAGATCTTTTTTGAACAGAACTTCCTGCGAACCACTGCCCAGGGGAACAGACTCCCAAGAGGATGTTTAAACTACCCCCAATCACTACAATCTTAACCTGTTCAAGTCTAGAGTTAACCGTTATCTTCCCCTCCTATCCATATAAACTATTCAAACTCCCTTTAAGTTCCACTTGAACAGCTTCTTCCCACGAACCACTGTCCAGGGAGACAGACTCCCAAGAGAGGATGTTTCCCCAATCAACAATCTTAACCTGTTCAAGTCTAGAGTTAACCGTTATCTTCCCCACCTATCCATATAAACTACCCATTGGTGAGAAGTAAGTTCCACTCGAACAGCTTCTTCCCAAAAAACCACTGCCCAGGAGAACAGACTCCCAAGAGGATGTTGCCCCAATCACTACAATCTTAACCTGTTCAAGTCTAGAGTTAACCATTATCTTCCCCTCCTATCCATATAAACTACCCATTGGTGAGAAGTAAGTTCCACTCGAACAGCTTCTTCCCACGAACCACTGCCCAGGGGAACAGACTCCCAAGAGGATGTTTCCCCAATCACTACAATCTTAACCTGTTCAAGTCTAGAGTTAACCGTTATCTTCCCCACCTATCCATATAAACTACCCATTGGTGAGAAGTAAGTTCCACTTGAACAGCTTCTTCCCGCAAACCACTGCCCAGGGGAACAGACTCCCAAGAGGATGTTTCCCCAATCACTACAATCTTAACCTGTTCAAGTCTAGAGTTAACCATTATCTTCCCCTCCTATCCATATAAACTACCCATTGGTGAGAAGTAAGTTCCACTCGAACAGCTTCTTCCCACGAACCACTGTCCAGGGGAACAGACTCCCAAGAGGATGTTTCCCCAATCACTGCAATCTTAACCTGTTCAAGTCTAGAGTTAACCGTTATCTTCCCCACCTATCCATATAAACTACCCATTGGTGAGAAGTAAGTTCCACTCGAACAGCTTCTTCCCGCGAACCACTGCCCAGGGGAACAGACTCCCAAGAGGATGTTTCCCCAATCACTACAATCTTAACCTGTTCAAGTCTAGAGTTAACCGTTATCTTCCCCTCCTATCCATATAAACTACCCATTGGTGAGAAGTAAGTTCCACTCGAACAGCTTCTTCCCACGAACCACTGCCCAGGGAACAGACTCCCAAGAGGATGTTTCCCCAATCACTACAATCTTAACCTGTTCAAGTCTAGAGTTAACCGTTATCTTCCCCACCTATCCATATAAACTACCCATTGGTGAGAAGTAAGTTCCACTCGAACAGCTTCTTCCCCGCGAACCACTGCCCAGGGGGAACAGACTCCCAAGAGGATGTTTCCCCAATCACTACAATCTTAACCTGTTCAAGTCTAGAGTTAACCGTTATCTTCCCACCTATCCATATAAACTACCCATTGGTGAGAAGTAAGTTCCACTCGAACAGCTTCTTCCCGCGAACCACTGCCCAGGGGGAACAGACTCCCAAGAGGATGTTTCCCCCAATCACTGCAATCTTAACCTGTTCAAGTCTAGAGTTAACCGTTATCTTCCCCACCTATCCATATAAACTACCCATTGGTGAGAAGTAAGTTCCACTCGAACAGCTTCTTCCCACGAACCACTGTCCAGGGGAACAGACTCCCAAGAGGATGTTTCCCCAATCACTGCAATCTTAACCTGTTCAAGTCTAGAGTTAACCGTTATCTTCCCCACCTATCCATATAAACTACCCATTGGTGAGAAGTAAGTTCCACTCGAACAGCTTCTTCCCACTGAACCACTGCCCAGGGAACAGACTCCCAAGAGGATGTTTCCCCAATCACTACAATCTTAACCTGTTCAAGTCTAGAGTTAACCATTATCTTCCCTAACCTATCCATATAAACTACCCATTGGTGAGAAGTAAGTTCCACTTGAACAGCTTCTTCCCACGAACCACTGCCCAGGGGAACAGACTCCCAAGAGGATGTTTCCCCAATCACTACAATCTTAACCTGTTCAAGTCTAGAGTTAACCGTTATCTTCCCACCTATCCATATAAACTACCCATTGGTGAGAAGTAAGTTCCACTTGAACAGCTTCTTCCCACGAACCACTGCCCAGGGGAACAGACTCCCAAGAGGATGTTTCCCCAATCACTACAATCTTAACCTGTTCAAGTCTAGAGTTAACCGTTATCTTCCCCACCTATCAATTTAATCTACCCATTGGTGAGAAGTAAGTTCCACTCGAACAGCTTCTTCCCGCGAACCACTGCCCAGGGGAACAGACTCCCAAGAGGATGTTTCCCCAATCACTACAATCTTAACCTGTTCAAGTCTAGAGTTAACCGTTATCTTCCCCACCTATCCATATAAACTACCCATTGGTGAGAAGTAAGTTCCACTTGAACAGCTTCTTCCCACGAACCACTGCCCAGGGGAACAGACTCCCAAGAGGATGTTTCCCCAATCACTATCAATCTTAACCTGTTCAAGTCTAGAGTTAACCGTTATCTTCCCGACCTATCCATATAAACTACCCATTGGTGAGAAGTAAGTTAATCCTCTAAGCTTCTTCCCACGAACCACTGCCATTGGGAACAGACTCCCAAGAGGATGTTTCCCCCAATCTTAATCACCTGTTCTTAACCTGTTCAAGTCTAGAGTTAACCGTTATCTTCCCCCTCCTATCCATATAAACTACCCATTGGTGAGAAGTAAGTTCCACTCGAACAGCTTCTTCCCGCGAACCACTGCCCAGGAGAACAGACTCCCAAGAGGATGTTTCCCCAATCACTACAATCTTAACCTGTTCAAGTCTAGAGTTAACCGTTATCTTCCCCTCCTATCCATATAAACTACCCATTGGTGAGAAGTAAGTTCCACTTGAACAGCTTCTTCCCGCGAACCACTGCCCAGGGGAACAGACTCCCAAGAGGATGTTTCCCCAATCACTACAATCTTAACCTGTTCAAGTCTAGAGTTAACCGTTATCTTCCCCTCCTATCCATATAAACTACCCATTGGTGAGAAGTAAGTTCCACTTGAACAGCTTCTTCCCGCGAACCACTGCCCAGGGGAACAGACTCCCAAGAGGATGTTTCCCCAATCACTACAATCTTAACCTGTTCAAGTCTAGAGTTAACCGTTATCTTCCCCACCTATCCATATAAACTACCCATTGGTGAGAAGTAAGTTCCACTCGAACAGCTTCTTCCCACGAACCACTGCCCAGGGGAACAGACTCCCAAGAGGATGTTTCCCCAATCACTACAATCTTAACCTGTTCAAGTCTAGAGTTAACCGTTATCTTCCCCACCTATCCATATAAACTACCCATTGGTGAGAAGTAAGTTCCACTCGAACAGCTTCTTCCCACGAACCACTGCCCAGGGGAACAGACTCCCAAGAGGATGTTTCCCCAATCACTACAATCTTAACCTGTTCAAGTCTAGAGTTAACCGTTATCTTCCCCTCCTATCCATATAAACTACCCATTGGTGAGAAGTAAGTTCCACTCGAACAGCTTCTTCCCACGAACCACTGCCCAGGGGAACAGACTCCCAAGAGGATGTTTCCCCAATCACTACAATCTTAACCTGTTCAAGTCTAGAGTTAACCGTTATCTTCCCCTCCTATCCATATAAACTACCCATTGGTGAGAAGTAAGTTCCACTCGAACAGCTTCTTCCCGCGAACCACTGCCCAGGGGAACAGACTCCCAAGAGGATGTTTCCCCAATCACTACAATCTTAACCTGTTCAAGTCTAGAGTTAACCGTTATCTTCCCCACCTATCCATATAAACTACCCATTGGTGAGAAGTAAGTTCCACTCGAACAGCTTCTTCCCGCGAACCACTGCCCAGGGGAACAGACTCCCAAGAGGATGTTTCCCCAATCACTACAATCTTAACCTGTTCAAGTCTAGAGTTAACCGTTATCTTCCCCTCCTATCCATATAAACTACCCATTGGTGAGAAGTAAGTTCCAAACTTGAACAGCTTCTTCCCCATGAACCACTGCCCAGGAGAACAGACTCCCAAGAGGATGTTTCCCCAATCACTACAATCTTAACCTGTTCAAGTCTAGAGTTAACCGTTATCTTCCCCACCTATCCATATAAACTACCCATTGGTGAGGAGTAAGTTCCACTCGAACAGCTTCTTCCCCGAACCACTGCCCAGGAGAACAGACTCCCAAGAGGATGTTTCCCCAATCACTACAATCTTAACCTGTTCAAGTCTAGAGTTAACCGTTATCTTCCCAGTTAACCGTTATCTTCCCCACCTATCCATATAAACTACCCATTGGTGAGAAGTAAGTTCCACTCGAACAGCTTCTTCCCACGAACCACTGCCCAGGGGAACAGACTCCCAAGAGGATGTTTCCCCAATCACTACAATCTTAATCTGTTCAAGTCTAGAGTTAACCGTCAAGGATATCTCCCCAATCCCCTTAACCTATCCATATAAACTACCCATTGGTGAGAAGTAAGTTCCACTCGAACAGCTTCTTCCCGCGAACCACTGCCCAGGGGAACAGACTCCCAAGAGGATGTTTCCCCAATCACTACAATCTTAACCTGTTCAAGTCTAGAGTTAACCGTTATCTTCCCCACCTATCCATATAAACTACCCATTGGTGAGAGAAGTAAGTTCCACTCGAACAGCTTCTTCCCGGGAACCACTGCCCAGGGGAACAGACTCCCAAGAGGATGTTTCCCCAATCACTACAATCTTAATCTGTTCAAGTCTAGAGTTAACCGTTATCTTCCCCACCTATCCATATAAACTACCCATTGGTGAGAAGTAAGTTCCACTCGAACAGCTTCTTCTTTGCGAACCACTGCCCAGGGGAACAGACTCCCAAGAGGATGTTTCCCCAATCACTACAATCTTAACCTGTTCAAGTCTAGAGTTAACCGTTATCTTCCCCTCCTATCCATATAAACTACCCATTGGTGAGAAGTAAGTTCCACTCGAACAGCTTCTTCCCGCGAACCACTGCCCAGGAGAACAGACTCCCAAGAGGATGTTTCCCCAATCACTACAATCTTAATCTGTTCAAGTCTAGAGTTAACCGTTATCTTCCCTCCTATCCATATAAACTACCCATTGGTGAGAAGTAAGTTCCACTCGAACAGCTTCTTCCTAACGAACCACTGCCCAGGGAACAGACTCCCAAGAGGATGTTTCCCCAATCACTACAATCTTAACCTGTTCAAGTCTAGAGTTAACCGTTATCTTCCCCACCTATCCATATAAACTACCCATTGGTGAGAAGTAAGTTCCACTCGAACAGCTTCTTCCCGCGAACCACTGCCCAGGAGAACAGACTCCCAAGAGGATGTTTCCCCAATCACTACAATCTTAACCTGTTCAAGTCTAGAATCCGTTAACACCTATCCATATAAACTTAACCTGTTCGAACAGCTTCTTCCTAGAACCACTTAGGGGAACAGACTCCCAAGAGGATGTTTCCCCAATCATACAATCTTAATCTGTTCAAGTCTAGAGTTAACCGTTATCTTCCCCCTCCATCCATATAAACTACCCATTGGTGAGAAGTAAGTTCCACTCGAACAGCTTCTTCCCGCGAACCACTGCCCAGGGTAACAGACTCCCAAGAGGATGTTTCCCCAATCACTACAATCTTAATCTGTTCAAGTCTAGAGTTAACCGTTATCTTCCCCACCTATCCATATAAACTACCCATTGGTGAGAAGTAAGTTCCACTCGAACAGCTTCTTCCCGTGAACCACTGCCCAGGAGAACAGACTCCCAAGAGGATGTTTCCCCAATCACTATAATCTTAACCTGTTCAAGTCTAGAGTTAACTGTTATCTTCCCCTCCTATCCATATAAAACCCACCCATTGGTGAGAGAAGTAAGTTCCACTTGAACAGCTTCTTCCCGCGAACCACTGCCCAGGGGAACAGACTCCCAAGAGGATGTTTCCCCAATCACTACAATCTTAATCTGTTCAAGTCTAGAGTTAACCAAATCTTCCCCTCCTATCCATATAAACTACCCATTGGTGAGAAGTAAGTTCCACTCGAACAGCTTCTTCCCACGAACCACCACCCAGGGGAACAGACTCCCAAGAGGATGTTTCCCCAATCACTACAATCTTAATCTGTTCAAGTCTAGAGTTAACCGTTATCTTCCCCTCCTATCCATATAAACTACCCATTGGTGAGGAGTAAGTTCCACTTGAACAGCTTCTTCCCGCAAACCACTGCCCAGGGTAACAGACTCCCAAGAGGATGTTTCCCCAATCACTATAATCTTAACCTGTTCAAGTCTAGAGTTAACTGTTATCTTCCCCTCCTATCCCTATAAACTACCCATTGGTGAGAAGTAAATTCCACTCGAACAGCTTCTTCCCGCGAACCACTGCCCAGGGTAACAGACTCCCAGGAGGATGTTTCCCCAATCACGACAATCTTAATCTGTTCAAGTCTAGAGTTAACCGTTATCTTCCCCTCCTATCCATATAAACTACCCATTGGTGAGAAGTAAGTTCCATGAACAGCTTCTTCCCGAACGAACCACTGCCCAGGGTAACAGACTCCCAAGAGGATGTTTCCCCAATCACTATAATCTTAACCTGTTCAAGTCTAGAGTTAACTGTTATCTTCCCCTCCTATCCATATAAACTACCCATTGGTGAGGAGTAAGTTCCACTTGAACAGCTTCTTCCCGCGAACCACTGCCCAGGGGAACAGACTCCCAAGAGGATGTTTCCCCAATCACTACAATCTTAACCTGTTCAAGTCTAGAGTTAACCGTTATCTTCCCCTCCTATCCATATAAACTACCCATTGGTGAGAAGTAAGTTCCACTCGAACAGCTTCTTCCCGCGAACCACTGCCCAGGGTAACAGACTCCCAAGAGGATGTTTCCCCAATCACTACAATCTTAATCTGTTCAAGTCTAGAGTTAACCGTAATCTTCCCCTCCTATCCATATAAACTACCCATTGGTGAGAAGTAAGTTCCACTTGAACAGCTTCTTCCCGCAAACCACTGCCCAGGGTAACAGACTCCCAAGAGGATGTTTCCCCAATCACTATAATCTTAACCTGTTCAAGTCTAGAGTTAACTGTTATCTTCCCCTCCTATCCATATAAACTACCCATTGGTGAGGAGTAAGTTCCACTCGAACAGCTTCTTCCCGCGAACCACTGCCCAGGGTAACAGACTCCCAAGAGGATGTTTCCCCAATCACTACAATCTTAATCTGTTCAAGTCTAGAGTTAACTGTTATCTTCCCCTCCTATCCATATAAACTATCCATTGGTGAGAAGTAAGTTCCACTTGAACAGCTTCTACCTGCGAACCACTGCCCAGGGGAACAGACTCCCAAGAGGATGTTTCCCCAATCACTACAATCTTAATCTGTTCAAGTCTAGAGTTAACCGTTATCTTCCCCTCCTATCCATATAAACTACCCATTGGTGAGAAGTAAGTTCCACTTGAACAGCTTCTACCTGCGAACCACTGCCCAGGGGAAGAGACTCCCAAGAGGATGTTTCCCCAATCACTACAATCTTAATCTGTTCAAGTCTAGAGTTAACCATTATCTTCCCCTCCTATCCATATAAACTACCCATTGGTGAGAAGTAAGTTCCACTCGAACAGCTTCTTCCCGCGAACCACTGCCCAGGGGAACAGACTCCCAAGAGGATGTTTCCCCAATCACTACAATCTTAATCTGTTCAAGTCTAGAGTTAACCGTTATCTTCCCCTCCTATCCATATAAACTACCCATTGGTGAGAAGTAAGTTCCACTTGAACAGCTTCTTCCCGCGAACCACTGCCCAGGAGAACAGACTCCCAAGAGGATGTTTCCCCAATCACTACAATCTTAATCTGTTCAAGTCTACAGTCAATAGTTATTTTCCCCTCCTATCCATATAAACTACCCCTTAACGTAACTTTCCACCTCGTTTTGTACAGGGTGAACCTTGTATTAATTTTTTTCGGAGGACAGCCCCCTATACACCTTCTCACTGGAGACAGAAAAAAAACTTACAAATTATGACATAAGGAGTATTTTCATGTTTCACAAAGCCAATATATATATATATATATATATATATATATATAATATCGACATCCAGTGTATGTTCTATGCGTGTAGGTGGTAGTGTGTAGAAGTAGTACCTTTGTTATTTGGCTGCTCTTATTATTAAGATGGACGGGCAAGACTGGTTATCACCCATCCCCTAAATCTCAACGCGCCAAACGCTATAAACCGCTTCAGCAGGCGGGCTAAATCACGTGAAAATACCATCGAAAGGCGCTGCATTCTTCTGTGCATTATTAGCACCAGAGAGATACAACTCCGTGATAATAAAACCTGAGTTGTGTTGTTCATTGTATTCGTGGCAAATATTTGCACCAACTCCTTGTTATCAGTATTTCCAATAAGTGTGACTGATTCTTTCCAAGCCTTCACCACTCTAAACAAATCTTTTGTGTGGATAGTCTGCAGTTCACTTCAGTGTTCCTTCTTTGCTATTCCACCTGAGCAACGAGTCCACTGGCAAGAGACTTAAGGAAATGGAGACAGGTACAAAATAAAAAACTGAACTGAAAACACTCATACATCGAAAACGACGGGAGAATCGTCAAATATATATATATATATATATATATATATATATATATATATATATATATATATATTTGAACAAGGACTTGATGCCACAGAACAGAAATACAGTTTTGAAAATACACAAAGGCATTTTTACCTTAAGGAATTTTTTTCAGCGAACACTTCGTTAGAAGGAAAATATTCACGTGACTTTTGACGAGAACAAAGAAATGAACAATTCATACGGTGATTAAAAAAAAAGAATTTTAAAAAAGTGACTTCTAAGGTCACTCCAACGTTTTCCTTCTGACGAAGTATTGGCTAAACGGATTCCTTAAGATAAAAATGCATTCGTGTATTTTCAAAACTATACCGTATATGTCCGCGTATAAGACGACCTCTAGATCTAAAACAAATCACCCTTAAAAAATAGGGTGTCGTCTTATACTACAAATCTAAAAAAGAAACTTTGAATCTTGAGTGATGTTTGTCGGTAGACTAACCTCGGTCTCGGCGCGTTAACCAAGAACCTACATGAAAAGATTCACATCATCAAATAAACTGATCACAAATAATTATGTGCTTTTAATAATACTTTAACTTCATGTCTGTCTTATATTGTGTGGTAATTAAGATAGATAGATAGATAGATAGATAGATAGATAGATATGAACAAGTACAAAGAAGAGAACAATTCACATAATGAATAAAAGAAAAAAAAGTGACTTCTAAGATCATGCCAACGTTTTCCTTCTGATGATTCCTTAATGTAAAATTGCATTTGTGTATTTTCAAAATTTTGCCGTATATATCCGCGTATAAGACGACCTTTAGATCCCAAAAGTCACCCTTAAAAATAGCGGGGGGCGGGGGCGTCACATACTTCAATTCTAAATAAGTAGAGTGATATTTGTCAGTAGGCTAATCTTTTGGCATTGGTGTGATAACCAAGAACGTAAATGAAAAGATTCCCATTATCAAATAAACTGATAATAAAAGTAATAAAACAATTTCTACCTTATATATTACTGGCGTAATTTCATAATAAATTGCCTATTCGAAGAATAATTCCATATCAATAAAATCAACTTGTATTCATGCAAAGCTCAGTGTCCTTGAGGACATCTGTGTATGAATTTCTGGGATAAAGGCGTTAGTTAGATCCAGTGACAGGGCCCAAATGTGTGAGTTCAATACCTGGTTAAGGCAGTGAAGAAGTTCGTGAGGGGAATTAACAGGAGATAACTGATAACTGATATCCATTAAACATGGCACGTGGAACTAGAACAGTCTACCCCAGTGAGCGAAATAAAGTATTCAGTTCAACATTCCAACCACCTGAGGAAGGCCGGGGCGTACAACGGCCAAAACGTTGTAATAAATATGGCGACAAAGATGAGAACAATAGTCCGAATAATGTAAATAGTGTACGTAATACCTCATCTCAGAAATATAGACAGATACTGAAGGGTGATAAATATGGCAACAAAGATGAGGACAATAGTCCGAATAATGTAAATAGTGTACATAATACCTCATCTCAGAAATATAGACAGATACTGAAGGGTGATAAATATGGCAACAAAGATGAGGACAATAGTCCGAATAATGTAAATAGTGTACATAATACCTCATCTCAGAAATATAGACAGATACTGAAGGGTGATAAATATGGCGACAAAGATGAGGACAATAGTCCGAATAATGTAAATAGTGTACGTAATACCTCATCTCAGAAATATAGACAGATACTGAAGAGTGATAAATATGGCGACAAAGATGAGAACAATAGTCCGAATAATGTAAATAGTGTACGTAATACCTCATCTCAGAAATATAGACAGATACTGAAGGGTGATAAATATGGCGACAAAGATGAGGACAATAGTCCGAATAATGTAAATAGTGTACGTAATACCTCATCTCAGAAATATAGACAGGTACTGAAGGGTGATAAATATGGCGACAAAGATGAGGACAATAGTCCGAATAATGTAAATAGTGTACGTAATACCTCATCTCAGAAATATAGACAGATACTGAAGGGTGATAAATATGGCGACAAAGATGAGGACAATAGTCCGAATAATGTAAATAGTGTACGTAATACCTCATCTCAGAAATATAGACAAATACTGAAGGAGAAACTTGTATAGATATTGTAATACTAAATTTATTCAGACATCACGAGATTAATAAACGTTCAATAGTCCGAATAATGTAAATAGTATAAAATAAAGAAAATAGATCCAAAATATTGATTATGTCTTTATTAGCATTTTAAATATACAAATAAAACACAAATATGTTGCTTATCACTAGCTCTTTTTTTATTTTTTCCATGAATCTGGATTTTTCAAAACTATTTACATTGGCCAATTATTTTCCGTCCTTTACTTTCTTATTTTCAGTTAAATGAAACCGACTGATAATGTGGATTTTCTTAATGTAATTTTCTTAATGAAATTGAAGAAAGGTACTGTTAGTCGATATATACTGGCTATTCCCAGAGGTAAGGGACGAGAATAAGGATCTGAATTGCTTCTGTTCACACCCTGAACGATGAATGACGATACCTCCCAGAGAGAAGGAAATCCTTGTTACCGGCTATCTGGCCCAAAAGTCTTAGTAAAACTCCCCTTATCCAAGCGAACCAACTTCGTTTGAAGAAAGACGTACTGAATAGAAAGATAACTAACCCGAAACCTTAGACGCAGGATTTTAAACTTTCTGTCAACATGGTTTAGTGTCACTGATGGAGATAATTCTTTCTTTCTTTTTTTCTTTCTTCTTTTTTCTTTTTTTTTCTTTCTTTCTTTCTTTCTTTCTTTCTTTCTTTCTTTCTTTCTTTTCCGTCCTTCTTTCTTTCTTTTCCATCTTCTTTCTTTCTTTTCCTTCATTCTTTCTTTCTTTTCTGTTTTTCTTTCTTTCTTTTCTGTCTTTCTTTCTTTCTTTTCTGTCTTTCTTTCTTTTGCGTCCTTCTTTCTTTTCCGTTTTTCTTTCTTTCTTTCTTTCTTTCTTTCTTTCTTTCTTTCTTTCTTTTCTGTCTGTATTTCTTTCTTTCTTTTCCGACTTTCTTTCGTTTCCGACTCTCTTTTCTTTCATTCTTTTCCGTCCTTCTTTCTTTCTTTTCTGTATTTCTTTCTTTCTTTTCCGACTTTTTTTCGTTTCCGACTCTCTTTTCTTTCATTCTTTTCCGTCCTTCTTTCTTTCTTTTCTGTCTTTATTTCTTTCTTTTTCGACTTTCTTTGTTTCTTTCCTTTCTTTGTTTCTTTCTTTTCCGTCCTTCTTTATTTATTTATTTCTTTTCCATCTTCTTTCTTTTTCCTTCTTTCTTTCTTTTCTGTATTAGATTCGTTCTTTTCTGTCTTTCTTTCTTTTTCGCCTTTCTTTCTTTCTTTTCCGTCTTTCTTTCTTTCTTTCTTTTCCGTTTTTCTTTCTTTCTTTCTTTTCTGCCCTTCTTGCTCTTAAGGCTTTTCTTCTTTTCTTACTTATGCTTATTTTATTTTATTCTTTTGTGATTAAAAAATACACTTTCAAAATTGTTTAAATACATAAATCCAATTGATAACATTGTGGAAAACGAACAAATATTTCTAAATAAGTCGAATAAGGTAGATTAGACCCTAATCTAATCCGAAGTAATAGTCGGATATACTTCAATACAAAAACAAACAGTCATAAGAAAAATCAAGGTAACTTTGCCCGAGCACGAAAAGTTCCACGTATATAAACACGGGCACACATACACAGACACGTACACGTACACAAACAAGCACGGACACAGACATACATATATACAAACACACACACATATATCAGTAGACATTGAGGTCAACAGCCAGCGGTGACAGTTTGCTTCATGCTTAAACGCAATCCTCAGGCCATGTGTCATGACACTTGGGTTTAAGCATGAAACAGACTGTCGCCGCTGGGCGTTGAACACTATGTCCACTTTTATATTTACATACGCTCTGTCCCTAATATTAAGCACTTTATGCCATAATATACAATACCTTAAAACTATATATATATATATATATATATATATATATAACGCCGTCGCAATAAATTATGAAATAAAAATCCTATGGAGAATTTAACTTTATATATATATATATATATATATATATATATATATATATATATATATATATGACAAAGAAAGTTTTGTATCCAATACGCAAACAATTAATTTCTAAAAAGTAATGGATTTATAATCGACGTCACACTTCATAGCCTGATCGGTTAAAAGCAGGTCGGGTCTAACGATGGTTGCTCCTGCAAACAGAGCCTCGGGTTCAAACGTTGCCGGATTTC
>CAHIKZ030001860.1:407500-527500 GCA_903632075.3 Acanthosepion pharaonis
AGTGTGGATGGTCCTGCACGAGGCCTTCACCACTATAATCAAATCTCATGTGCCGGTGTCGGGCTGTCGGTTTCCTGGAAACTGATCTGCTTGACCCTCATACGTCGAATCTCGACGGGAGAGTCGATTATTATATATATATATATATATATATATATATATATATATATATATACACACACATACATATATGTATATATATTCAAAATAAAAAATATAAGATTACATATATTTTTCTACGTACACACATATATATATATATATATATATATATATATATATATATATATATATATATATATATATATATATATATATATATATGTACGTGAGTGTGTTTATAAAATATAATTATCCAAGAGATTCTCCATAAATAATTAATAAAATTACTATAATACACCGAAGAAAATATCTATAAATAAAATTTATTTCTGTATAGAAACAATTAGATATATCATATAAAGTATAAGCAATACTCTGAATCTTTTATAAGTTAAATAAACTTATCAAAGTTTAACCGGATACAAAGAGATTTTTAATAAATAAATAAAGTTTTTTTTTTTAAATAGTTAATCGGATCATATATCTCTACTAAGGTTAAAAGTTCGCATATTTAAGTTCAATAAGTATCCGTATCTCTATCCATATGAGAAACTTTTCATACAAATTAACACGTATTACCCAAATTGTTTAAACATAGATTTAACCGCTATCTAGTCTTAATATAAAAAAATGGTAAAAAAAAATCATATTTTAAATTTTAATTTTCAAAATAAGATGTTGATTTTATAATTTTGTACATATCCAGTGAACAAAAAAAAAGGAAAGTAAATTAGGACATCAGTGGTCTGTCCTATCTGCAAATCGGGATATCTGGGGCCTCACTGCCCATCGAAACATATATTCCTTCAAGAATAAACGCATGACTGACTTGATGTTTTTTTGCATGATGACACTTTTTATAAATTGGAAATAAATTTAAAACTAATCGAAATTAATTGCGAAATCCAGCGAAAATCACCTATGAAATTAAAATATTTTTGTACGGAAGGTAAGGACCTACGTACATCAAGCTGTCATTAAATAAAGTAGCGCAAAAGGATAATCGTTGAACTTTTGAAAGGTAAGCTTTAATATTAATGCAATACTTAAATGCAGCGATCAATTTTGAGTTTTTCTGTAGTTTACTGTAGCCTATCACATTTGGCAGCAATACGCCTCGAAAAAAGAAATCTCCACCAACAGACCAGTTTAAATCAAAAGATCTAAGGCTGCAGCGAGTAAGAATTATATGCAAATGAAACCCATATCAAATGGTAGCCAGGAGAGCTTCCAATGCTGAGAATATGTAAAGCCTTAGGGACTTTACTCCTGAACGAGCCGAAGGCCCAATCAAGAACCTTCCGCAGAAGCTAGCTTAAATGCCACCCGATAGGGAGTCTTTTAAGTTAGTTTATCATATGTCTTAAATAAACCTTACTAAAACTACCAGTTTTCTATACAAAATCTTCCCCTACCTATTTACTACTGAAGTTATGTAATTATAAATGTACAAATAATTTGTTTTATGACAATTATCTTGCAAACAATATTCCTCTAATAGTCTGATTAGCTTCAACTAGAGGAACAGGTTATGGATATTTCTTAATGAAAACTCGAAATTCACGAAACGTTCCTCATTGATAATAAATCCATGTTCCTTCTCAAAAATGTAGCTTGCTATTTAATTCTAAAGTTTTTTCGATATCATTTGTCCAGTGCTCATCGTATTCGCCGTTTCTCAGTTATAATTTTCTAACAAGCAAATCGTAGTTTACTCTTTCCTTAGTTTTTATCTCAAATATAAATGCTCATCATTTGATTTCTATATATAAACGTGCACGCATTATATATGTATTCTTTTAAGTTCATACCACCAAAACATAGACGTACTTAATGACTTTGGACAGTTTATTTGCCCGCCATAATTTTGCGTTAACATCGATATCAAGAATACAGACAATAATTTATTTCTGGTCCTGTCTTTAAATTGTAGGTTAATTTTTGAGACTTTTAGCCATTCCCGCTTTTACAATCATAATATGAAGGACAAAATATATATTTAAATACCATATATACTCAAGTATCATACTACTTTTGAAGCTAATTTTAAGGGGGTCGCCTCATACACGAGATAGAAAATTATGTACTGCTGGCCCTACCTACGCCATTGACCAAACTATATATCCTTTGACTGCTCTCAACAAGTACAGCTGTATTTAAAATAAACATCGCAAGTTACACGAGTATATACGGTATATTGTAATTCATTGGGGGATCAGCTTATTATTGGGTAACAATATAAAATGTATCCCCCACTTTATGGCCAATAGAATCTCATCTTAATATTAGTTTACTCATGACATCAATTATTACTGTATATACTCGAGTATCATGCGACTTTTGAAGACCTAATTTTGAAGCTAATTTTAAGGAGGTTGCATCATATATGTGATATAAAATTAGCGTATAGCCCTACCTACGCCATTGACCAAACTATATATCCATTTACTGTAGTCAACAAGTACAGTTATATTTAGAATAGTTAAGTAACAGGATTTGGACTCTCTAGCCTTGGGTGGTAGCCAGTCTCGGAGAAGAACAATTTGGAATTCAAAATTGTAGAGAAGACAACAGGAAATCACTCCTACTGAACAAGAAATCATTCCAGGACAAGAAGTCATGACAATTCTTAGATAATAAAAAAGGAATCTGTGAAAATCAATGAGCGTTTACGTCCTGAAAAGACATGTCATTAAAAAGTATATACGGTATATACTCAAGTATCATGCGACCTTTGAAGATCTAATTTTGAAGCAAATTTTAAGGGAGTCGCCTCATACACGAGATAGAAAATTAGCATATGTACTGCTATCCCTGGAAACGCTGTTGACCAAAGTATATATCCATTTATTGTAGTCAAATTAGCTTCAAAATTAGGTTTACAAAGTTTGCATTATACGGTAGTATATATAATATATTTTTTCTATACGTTCATTTATCTGAATGTAAAATAATAATTTGTCGCATTATGGCTGAAATCTTTTTTGCCAAGTTATTAAAATTTATCATCATACATCTTGGAGAAATCTGAAAATCTAATCTTCAAACAGCTGCTTTTTTTCTTCATTATTTTCATGTTTATAAAATGTTTACTGTCTGTATGTCACAATTGTCGCCATGATAGCTGACATCTTATCTATAGGGGCATCTTTTTTTTTCGCCGTTGAGTTTAATATTTTGTGTCATTAGTTAAGATAATTTATCTAAATAAATAAAATGTCATCTACTTATCTTTTGTAGAATCTGACATGCTTTGATATTTCCTATCAACTTGTCTTCGACTCTATGGAACCTATTGAAACCTCCATCTTACACGTAGGTTAATAAGTCATCATATATTTGCTATCAACTTGTTTTCAAGACTAAGATTCTGTGGAACCCATTGAAACCTCCATCTTACACGTAGCTTAATAAGTCACCATATAATTTCTATCAACTTGTCTTCGAGACTACGAGTCTATTGAACCTATTGCTATCTCCATCTTATACGTAGCTTTATAAGTTAGCCTATATTTTTTATCTTGTCTCGTAGATTATGATTCTCTGCAACCTTTTCACATCTTCATTATATGTGGGAATATCGATAATTCTGCAACTTAATAATTAAAAAAGAATCCATTTCATCCAACAAATATTTCAACATAATGTCTTTTCGTTTAAATGCAATTAACTCATTGGTGAATATTAATAGAAAGTATCAAACATTAATCAGTGATAATCTCTGCGTGCGAGCATGTGCGCGTCTATTTTTAAAAGCTTCTGTGACAGCTTTCGTTTTCACTTTATTAAATGTAAAACGTATTTAGTTTCTATAAATTATAATTCTATTCGATGTGACAATATTTTTGTGGGTGAATTTGTTCTATGCATTTTTATGGATGTTTTGACCATGGCGTTCTCTACTAAAGGCCAAATCATAGTGTAACTATCGCCCCTAACTGGAGGCCTATCTGAAATTCATTGTTCCACTAGGAGCAAATATTTCTAGCTTCAATTTGAGTTTGCTTTAATTTATTGCTCTTAAGAAATTCAAAAAGGAAAAAGAGAGATTAAGAGCATCAATAATCTGACTCAAAAGTTAATCCACTTTATCTTGATATATTTTTTCTTTCCTAAGATCTTATTACAATTAATATATAATTTGGCCGAGCTTGGTATCCATCACTTCCCAATCTGTTAACAAGGGTGTACAAAATTTTATATGCATTTTAATCTTTGAATTAATTATCCACATTCAAACAATTTTAATGAAACAAAAGCCATATTGGAATTATGAATTCTAGAACAAAAATATGATAAAATAAACATGAAAATAACTTTTTATTTTATTCTTTAGAAATGAAGTAACTATTGTTATGATAACTTATTTTATCATAATTATACTTTTTTATAATTCTAGAAATTCATTGAAAAAATTAAAATGTGTGATGTATCAGCAGAGTTAGGGTAATCATTTTCTACACCATTTTAACAATAACTAAAAATATCAGATTAATTTATTGAATTTAATCATGACGTTAATTTTGCATAACAATGTTTTTAATAAATGAATTTTCATTAATTCTGTATAAAATATCATGTTTGTTCTTATTTTATGTTTTCTAACGGTAAATTAAATCTAAATTCAACATCTCCCTTTTTAAGTACTCTTCAGAAATAAAACCACAAATTACTTATAAAAATTAAATTTTATTATCAATATATTTGTTTTTATGAATAACAATACAGTGAAAAATATTTCTATTATAATTCTGCTTGTCCCTCATTTCGTTAGTTAGTTAGTTAGCACGACTATTACGCCATGCCGCTACTTCATAAATAATGTACTATTTCGTTTTGACCCCGTGAAAACACGGAAATAAGATATCAGAGAGGCTACCTGGTTTCAGTGAGAAAAAGAAAGAAAGAAAGAAAGAAAGAAAGAAAGAAAGAAAGAAAGAAGTATTTAACGTCTGTTTCAGTGAAATGGAAAAGTTCTAAATTTCAAGTCTGTTCATTTGTACACCCTTACTTACAAATGAATTGATTAATAAATGAGATATCAGAAATGCTACCTGGTTTCAGTGAAAGAAAGAAAGAAAAAAAACAAAAACAAACAGAGAATGGGCGATAAAAGAGTATAACGTCTGTTTCAGTGAAATGTGAAAAGTTCTGAATTTTTTTACACACTTATAAATAAATTTATTAATAAAAATGCTTGAAGGAATGATTTTCAGCTAACGCTTCTTAGTTTCAGTGAGAAATAAAGAAAGAAAGAAAGAAAGAAAGAAAAAGAAAAGAAAGAAAGAAGTATATAATGTCTGTTTCAGTAAAATGGAAAAGTTCCGAATTTCAGATCTATTCATTTATACATATATATATATAAAGTGATTAACAAAAGAGTTTGTAAGACAGGTTTTCAGCTAGTTAAATTAACTTTATGTAACAAATAATAGCATTTTCAACAAATTTTGCAGTGTGAAAACAGATTCGAAGAAAAAGTCATCAAAATAAAAGTATGTTAAAAATTAAGCTTAGCAAAACATTATTAAAATTAACTTTCTTGCGTGAAACTTTGTAGAATTTCTAATAAGAAAGTCTAGATAGGATTAATAAATTATTTCTTTAATCAAATAAAATTAAAATGTTACATTTCGGTATAAGAAGCTTGGTAAAATTCACCATACTATTTTTTATTTGTTAGAAATAGAAATAAAGATGACGCAAAAATAAAGTAGATCATTAGTGTATTTGCTTTTATGAATAAAAAATTGATAGAGAAGAATATTAAAATAACTTTAAGTGAAAAACGTTAAATTAACATCAGATTTCCTAAATTATATTTGTTTTAGAGAATTTTGCAAACAAAAATTTACTATAGCAAGTCTGGAGGAAATAAAATAAATCTTATCCTTATTTCAATTAAATAGGCTAAAGTTATTCCAAATGTAAAAGCAAAAATATTAAGCCAATTACAGCAGACAAACTACAACAAACCCAAACCGAAACTAAAAATCTTCACTTCACCGCCCAATGAAATCACGACATTTGAGATAGGCCGCCAGTTTTGAGCGAGAGTTGCACTATGACATGGACTTTAGGAAAGAACACCATGATTTTGATTCAATAATATCGCATAAAACATCTAATATTCATTTTTAATACACTTTTTCTATTATATTATTACACTCGAAATGTCATCAAATACTGAATGGTCACCATGTTAGATTCATCAATCACAAACGTATCTTTACCGAAATCGTACTATTACTGATTTTCCATTAAGTTCTCGGTTTCTGTAGGAGACCAGGAATACAAAGTGATCGATTACTAGTTCCAGGTGACGTTAAGTAGGATACACCGCCCACCCCTCCCCCCACATACACACAAAAATATGGTAAGTCAGGGTCATTTCCTGTGGCGTACCAAAATATAGCGTTGATTGAGTAATCCAAAAAGTGACTTAACCCAAAGTATTCTGAGTTCAATACCTGGCCACAGCGTACAACGGCCGAAACGTTGTCAACATGGCAATAAAGATGAAAACAACAGACCGAACGATGTAAATAGTGTAAATAGTTACAATACCTCTTCTCAGAAATATAAACAAAGTCTGAAGAAGGCCGGAGCGAACAACGGCCGAATCATCATGAATATGGCAATAAAGATGAGGACAACAGACCGAACGATGTAAACAGTGTAAATAGTTATAATATCTCATGTCAGAAATATAGAAAAACTCTGAAGAAGTCTGGAGCGAAGAACGGCCGAATCGTCGTGAATATGGCAATAAAGATGAGGACAAGAGACAGAACGATGTAAATAGTGTAAATAGTTACAATACCTCATCTTACAAATACAGACAGTTATATAAGTTAATATTTAATTTTCCTACTACCTAACACACACACACACACACATATATATATATATATATATATATATATATATATATATATATATATATATATATATTGATGTGTATTTGGGCAGCAACCTTTCTTTCATATATCTTTTTATTGAAAAAGGCCGAAAGAGAAAAATTAATTAATCTTTTTTGAGTTTTTCCAGTTACAACAATCTAATGTTTTTCAGGGGTTAAAGTATATCAGAATTGTCATTCAGTATGTGCCATGCGTAATACACGCGTAGGCGTTCAGGTATCTTTCGATATATGACTGACGAGGCAGATTTTTTCCCCAGTAGGTTACCATTTCTTTCTGCGATATACCAGTTGCCATCCAAGATTATAGAACCCAGCCTGTCCTGCTATTTACTCATAGCTGGGAGGAGAAGAGGATTCATAACTTTACCTAGGTTATTTAGCACATAAGTGAATACAATGGATTCGAGTGGAGTTTGAACTCGGCTCTCCGACTTCTCAATCCGAGCTCCACCGTAATTGTTGCAAGCGCTTTCAGATACTTCTCTAGACATTATGAATGAGCTGTTTTTTTTGGGGGTACGGTGAAATTCTGTGAGTGGCTGCTGCATAATAACTCCATACTGTAAAATTACTATGTAGCAGCCACGCACAGAATTTCACCATCCCAAAAAACACATCCTTGATAATGGCTAGGGAAGTAGCCGAAAGTGTTCGGAACAAATTTATGGTTATGGACAATTCCTATATTCCTTAACCGTTGGAAAACGGAAAACAAAGTTAGATTGTTGGAAAAACTCAATAAAAATTAATTAAATTTTTCTTGTCGGCCGTTTTCAATGAAAGATGCATATATATATATATATATATATATATATATATATATATATATATGCGTGTGTGTGTGTGTGCGTGTGTGTCTGTGTGTGTGTGTATCTGTGTGCCTGTGTGTCTGTGTGTGTGTGTATCTGTGTGCCTGTGTGTCTGTGTGTGTGTGTATCTGTGTGCCTGTGTGTCTGTGTTCCTTTTTATCTGTCTGTGTGGCATGTGTCTGTTAATAAATTCTGATATATGCATACAATAACATATGTGCGTGCGTACGTTTCTATTCATACACACATGAGCAGATTCGTTTGTACATGTGCGTATGAGATTTGTAGCTCATATGATTGCAAAACCGAAGTGTTTTGTGGGTTCGTCGCAAAGGGCGGGAATTTGACATCTGAACAAAATAAAAACCTAATGTTACCCAAGGATACAAATGCACTAGACACTAATAGACTCTTTTTCCCCCACCTACTTGAACTACAAAGTGATCAGTTACTTATGTTCAGTAAGCAGAAGATAAGCTACGGAAGGTTGATTAAGCGGATCACTCTACCGTATATGGACACGTGCTGGATTAACACTAATATTTTCCGCTAACTTACACCTAGTAGGCTTGGATTACGAAGACATTTGTTTGTTTGTTTAACTTTTTTGTGAAAGGCGGAGTCACTGACGGTAGTAAGGCGGTGTTCACAGTCTTTATACCCGTGATTCTCAACGTGGGCCCTTAGGCCCACAAATGGGTCTGAGAATTTTTAAAAATAGGCCTTGAATTGACCCCCAAGGAAAATAGGTGAGCTTTGAAATTCTATTTTACTTTCCACTGGTGTAAAATTGTGAAAACACAAACCGCTTTATTTTATTTTTAAAGGCAAACAATTGAGAAATTACCGTAATTCCTCATGTATGATACGCCTCCATCCATAATCAGTCAATTATGTGCCATCCGTGATACACGCTTAGGCGATCATATATCTTTCGATACATGACTGACGAAGCAGATTTTCCCCGCAGTAGGTTGCCATTTCTTTCTGCGGTAATTGCCATCCAAGTTTACAGAACTTGGTCTGTCGTGCTATTTACTCATAGGTGCGGGGAGAAGAAGAGGATTCATACCTTTCCCCCGGGTATTAGTACGTAATTGAATGTAAAGGATTCGACTGGGTTTCGAACTCGGCTCTCCGATTTCTCAATCCGAACTGCTATCCATTTCTCCACCGTACCTCCTCATCTATAATACGCACCCCTAAAATTGTGCTGAAAGCGTGGGAAAATGCTTCTATTCATGCATAATACGCACGCCTTGTTTCGTAATTAAACCATATAAATTGTATCTCCCCAATTACGTTATGGCCAGCGTTTACTATACTTATTTAAAAAATGGTTTTAAACAATATTCTAATTTAGTTTTATGATAATTCTTATTTTATTGTATGGCAATTTTTTAAAGATTTTTTGTAGCTGTGCATAATACGCGCCCCTGATTTTGCTTATTATTTTTTAGAAAAAAATTTATATTATACATGGGGAATTACGGTATTTAAATAAAATTTTCGATGTTTTCTTCTAATAATGAATTATATTTTCAAATTGATTTGAAACCTTTTTTTATTGTGTAGTGTTAGAAAGACTTCGTGTTCATTTATTTTTTATTTATTTGTTGATATATTTAATATAAGTTATTGAGTTACAATATGACAGAATTAATTAACAAAAAAGCTATTTTAGTTATTTATCTACTTATTTAGTTACTTTTATATCAGCAATGTTAATCCACATTTCCACTATTCAGTCAGTCAGTTATGTGCCATGCATGATACACGCTTAGGCGATCATGTATCTTTCGATACACGACTGACGAGGCAGACTTTTTTCCTACAGTAGGTTGCCATTTCTTTCTGCGGTAGACCAGTTGCCATCCAAGGCTATAGAACCCGGTCTGTCCGGCTATTCACCTATAGCTGGGGGGAGAAGAGGATTCATACCTTTACCAAGGGTATTAGCACGTAATTTAACTTGACTGGAATTCGAACTCGGCTCTTCGATTCCCCAATCCGAGCCGCTATCCATTACTCCACCGTATAAATTATCAAACTTTTTATTCATAGACAATGCCTGTTATAGATATCACCGTCTGATACGGGTAAAATTGAAAGTAAATATCCTTCCTTCAATCGTTTTTGAAAGTTTTAATATAATCTTTTAATACTCTTTGTTTTTTTCCACAATGGCAGTAACAAGTTCCTGTTACATGGAATTTCTATTTATGCTTATGTGAGCTTGAAACCATTTGACACTAAAAATGGGTGACAAGAAAGAAATGATTGAGGAAGTGTTTTAGACGATCATCTACTTTTGAAGGCATATTATAGTTACTCCTAATTGTATTATAATAACCCTGTATGCTGTAATGAAGGCAACTTCTGAAATTTGGCAAACACTTTGAAAAAAGAACTTAAAAATCTACACTCTAGGTCGCTTTCTTTTCTTTCCTGGTTATTAATTATTAATAATGCCTCCAAAAAAATTTAAACTTGAGAATGATGATTATTAATTGTTAATCGTAGTATTAGTTGTTTACTTATAAGGAAACATTTGTCATTCTTTGACCGAACAGACAGTACTACTCCCGGTTAAAATTTATAAAATCATTCTCTTGAAACAATTTTTCAGAAAAATAGATTCTTCAAGTCCACTAGCTGTTACTGCTTTTTCCAGTACTGATGTGAAGTTTCCTTCCTAATCTTTCGTTTAAAGTAGTGTGGAACGTCAACATCTTGATTATGTCATTATTTTCTCTTCGAGTTGCATGTAAAACGTAAATAGAGCAGCCACTCAAGAATGCTAGTCTACGATTGCCTACTCAGGCTCATTTGTGTTTGTTCAACACACAAAAAGCCCACCTGTGGTTTATACTACAACTATGCTGAGCAGACCTTAGTCTGGTAGAGAGCGCGTTATCTAGCGTGATCAACAGTCTGAACGAGGCTAGCACGCTCAAATCCTCGATCACGATGACTTGTCAATTCGTGCTGGCACAGCCATCGACGGCTCCCAAGAGTTCCGTCTACCCAATTTCACCCACCCAATTTTACCCACAATCCGTGGTATGGCTTTCAGGCAGTGAATACCATCAAAACCGATAATATCAAGAAGCCTGACAAATCGACTATAATGAGATTCGAACCTGAGTCTCATGGTCAGAAAGCGAACGTTCTAACCACACGGACACGTACCCATATCATTGTGATATCAATTTTAGTTGTTGCTGTTGTTGTGTTGGGATGGTTTTTTTTGGATTCTCTAGCACCAGTACACATTTTTAACTATAGAGCTGAGGAATCGCTTGTATACAGCTGATAATTTATATATTTCTAAGTGACTTTAGCACTATGCATAGCATCTATATGAATGTCCTGAATTGATGAGGCTGTTTAAGAATATAACTTAAGTTTGCAGTTTAATGTTTTGGCCTTTGGATCAACTTGTGCTTTTGGGCCAAACTACCCTCGGTATTATGCCGAATTTCCTTGTCTCTTATACTAAATTTGTCATATGTGAACAGATACAGTGTCCGATGGGTAAAATTGTAGCCATTTTATATTTTTAATTTTGTGCATGCGCGTTCTTTGTTTTTTGATTTTGTCGACTGCACTGTATAGTATATAATTAGTTGGGCACCATCTGTGAGGAAAAAAGAGAACCATGACGCAATTCACTCCACCAGAAATCTGGATGCGGCATGCTGTACATACTGGCATTCGCACCGGAAGATCCAAAACGAATTCAGTGTGTTTGGGTGTTAATCTGAGGATAGTGCAGAGGATTCGGAAATACTTAGATGATATATCCAGTCAACAGCATGTTGTTTGGAGTGATCACTAGTAATGGCGACGTTATACCTCCATTCATTTTCCCACAGGGACTCAGACTCAACACGAAGACCTACATCAAATGCCTTGAGGAAGTAGTGCTGACGTGTGTCAAGATGGTGGTTGCTGGAAAACCCTATGCTTGGCAACAGAACTATGCCCCATGTCACACAAGCAGGAGAACCCAGTCATGGCTGTCAGACAATTTCTGTAACCACAGCACTCCTTACATCTGGCTAACTCCCCAGACTGCAACCCCCTTGATTATTAATATGTGGGGCGCAGTTGATCGAGAGACCAACAAAACTCTTTATAACATCAAAGATGAACTGAAAGCAAAGATTATTACAGCATTCACAAACTTAAACTTTTTTGTTTTTTATACTTGACGTTTCGTTTAATTATAAGGTGATTGTTATTTTCAAATGATGAATTTTGAAATATAAACATCAAGGTAAAACTTTTTTGATAGTATTATTAATAATTGAAAAAGATCAGTAATATGAATTAACTGTGCCATATTGAAATAATCGAATCCACTTTCAAAAAAATATTTAATACATAATAATGTTTAAAAGATTTATATTTTCTTATGTTTAAAACATGTACTAATTGATGTTACGAAGAGGTCCTCAAAAAAGTTCTCGGCCTTACTAAGAAATTATTAATCATTTGATCAGATTTTGGTAAGTGGGTGGCCCGAGAACTTTTCTTATTTCATCTGCCTTTAAATTTGGTCTCTTTTGTACGAACTCGTATTTTGAGAAGAGACTCGTTCTGGAAACAGAAATCGGAACCAATTGCTTGGTTTTTTTTTTGTTTTGTTTTTTTGTTGTTTTTTTTTTATCATTTCACCCTAAGCAAGGTGATAAAGCCACTAAGATACAAACAGCTACCGAGAATGAAAGAACGTGAGAAAATCATTATTAAGTAAAGAAAACAATAAAAGAACAGGATTCAAAGAAACAGAATATGACGATTGACATTACATTTAAATTTCGGAAGATCAAATTTTACTGGAAAACAAAAAGCTGGAAGAGAGTTCAACAAGCAAGAAGTGCGAGAGAAGATTTTTTTTCGTGTAGAACAAATGGTCATAGTTAGCCATTTCAACTGTAAAAACCTAACTGACAATCTAGCACTGCGTTTAAATTCGAAAAGTCGAGACACCAAAGAGGACACCTCATCAAAACAGTTAGCATGAAAATATAGGAAATGTAGATAAGCTACATTACGGTAGTGGAAAAGTGAAAGATACAGGAATAAAAGAAAAGAAGAAAAATTTTCATGTGTGATACATAGTTTTAGTAGCCTTATGTTCTTGTTAATTGGTATGAGCAGACAACAATGATGACACATAGAGAACAATCAACTAACCAGGATTAAACTAATATAATAGTCGATAAGGAAAACAAAAGAGACAACACAATGACTGTTATTTTTTTTTTAAATCATTTCCCTCTAAGCAAGACGATAAGTATACTAAGACGCAAGTGGTTACTGAGAGTGAAAGAGAATGAGAAGAATTCAGTGAGGAGAAAGGACAATAAAAGAACAGGTTCCAGGAAGACAGAAGATGGCGATAATGCCACTAAGACACAAGGGGGTTACTGGGGGAAAAAGAATGAGAAGACTTTTAGTGAGGAGAAAGGACAATAAAAGAACAGGTTTCAGGGAGACAGAAGATGGCGATAATGTCACTAAGACACAAGGGGTTACTAGGAGTGAAAGAGAATGAGAAGACTTTAGTGAGGAGAAAGGACAATAAAAGAACAGGTTCCAGGAAGACAGAAGATGGCGATAATGCCACTAAGAGACAAGGGGTTACTGGGAGTGAAAGAGAATGAGAAGACTTTAGTGATGAGAAAGGACAATAAAAGAACAGGTTTCAGGAAATCAGAAGATGGCGATAATGCCACTAAGACACAAGGGGTTAAGTGAAAGAGAATGAGAAGACTTTAGTGATGAGAAAGGACAATAAAAGAACAGGTTTCAGGAAGACAGAAGATGGCGATAATGCCACTAAGACACAAGTGGTTACTGAGAGTGAAAGAGAATGAGAAGACTTTAGTGATGAGAAAGGACAATAAAAGAACAGGTTTCAGGAAGACAGAAGATGGCGATAATGCCACTAAGACACAAGTGGTTACTGAGAGTGAAAGAGAATGAGAAGACTTTAGTGAGGAGAAAGGACAATAAAAGAACAGTTTTCAGGAAGACAGATGATACCAATAATGCCACTAAGTTGCAAACGATTACTGGGAGTGAAAGAGAATGAGAAGACTTTAGTGAGGAGAAAGGACTATAAAAGAACAGGTTTCAGGAAGACAGAAGATGGTGATAATGCCACTAAGACGCAAGGGGGTAAGTGAAAGAGAATGAGAAGACTTTAGTGATGAGAAAGGAGAATAAAAGAACAGGTTTCAGTAAGACAGAAGATGGCGATAATGCGATAATCAAGTTTGAAAGAAAAACTGTTTATTTAACCGACAACAATAATTTGCTCTTAAGCTAAAAAAAAAAAAAAAAAAAAAAAAAAAACTTATAAGTGTTATTTCTTAATTTTCCTGAAAAGTTTAGTTAATAGTTTATGACGGGTATTTAAAATTTTTGTCTATAAGCAGTGACATACCTAGTGTTTGTGGCACCCGGAGAAGTCGTAAAATTTAACGGCCAACATCTAAAACTGGACATCTACAAAATATAAAAGAAAATTACAATTACAGCTTAAATTACAATTATTTTCTTAATTGCAGAAAAATAAAAAGCAGCAACAATTGCCATCACAGCAAATTAGGAAGATTTAAATATACTTAGAAAAGCACTAAGTAATATTTGTTATGTTACCATCTCCACCCCACTCTTTTCATGCTCTGCCAGTATTATATAACCCTAAAGCGAATTTAAACAAAAAATGTCAAAAGTGGAACGAGGAGTAAAAATGTCACAACTAATTTTACACGCTATTTTATTATACTAATTCACCTAAATGCTGTCCCCAAGAAAGTTTCCGCTAGGTGTAGACAACCCCTCCAAACACCTTTTGGATCCACCCGTGTCAATAAGTGAGTTTCTAATTACTTCAAATAGCTACTCTTGTCTATGAACGAATTTCTAGTTACTTCAAATAGCCACTTTGAAAACCTAAATGGGGCAATGTTCGACTTAAACTTTTGGCCAGTTTAACCGTCTATCTTCCGTCGTAGATTAACTAAATGAAAATACAGACAAATTTTTGGCGTCAGTCAGTCTAGGTTTTCTATATCACTGTTCCCCTGTCCTTTACTGCTAGTCAGTAATCCCCTCAGCTAAGATAAATGCCATACAGCGGCAGCTTTGTCATCTCCTTTGGGATAACCAGAAACAAATGGCCCATGGGGCAATCTACTACCAACATCCTCTCGGTGTTGGTTTGGGATTACTCGACGTGAGACTGCAAGAGTACTACCTGTGATCGTCATGTCTCACACAGATGCTAGAAGAGCAATATCTACAATGAAGCCGATTGTTTCAAAAGATGTCTTGTGTGCGCGCACATATGTGTATATATATATGTGTGTGTGTGTGTGTGTGTGTGTTTATGCGTGTATGTTTGTGTGTTTGTGTATTTACGTTTTTAGTCGTGTTAATCCCATTTGCGTCTGATTAATCTATTCTTTTGAACCAAAGCAATGATGAGAGTGAGAAAAGATGAATATAATAAAGGAACATTTAATTCACTTTTTTTAATATAGGAACGGTGGAATAATGGATTGAAATATTTTGTTAAAGTTCTTAAGATCAAATATTTAACAATGCAGTAGTGTAATTTTCACAGGTATTTTATAATCGTGGAACTCTAAAGGGGCTTAGTCAATCAATTTTAATAATTTAAGCAACGCCTACAAAATCATTTGGGCAACTCGAGGCGGTATCCGTTATTTATTATATTACCAATATATTTTAATGTTGCTGGTTCCGTTAGTAAGTAAATTAGCAGTGATTTTCCAAGCGTAGCTTAGATGTGGCACAACGCCGAAAGTTCAGGGTACCCAGAGAGGATCGAACTCACTATATGGTTGTAAATGTTCTAGCCAAACAAGCTTGCTAACCATTGCAATATGTTAGAATTTTTACGCCCTGCGATTACTTCAGATAAATAATTGACCATTCTTTTTTGATTGAAAAGTAAGTCGAAAGAAAAAGATATATCAGAAACACAGCTTGGTTTTATCGAGAAAAAGAAAGAAAGAAAGAAAGAAAAAGAAGAAGAAGATAGGGGGTAGCGTTTTCACACGTTTAACGTCTGCTTCAGTGAAATGTCAAAAACTCATCAATTTTTAATCTTTTTATTTGTACCCTCTTCTTTAAATAATGACTAGCATTTATGATTATGATTGTTATTGAAATATTTTGTTAAAGTTCTTAAGCTCAAATATTTAACAATGCAGTAGTGTAATTTTCACGGGTATTTTATAATCGTGGAACTCTAAAGGGGCTTAGTCAATCAATTTTAATAATTTAAGAATTATGATTCATCAGAAAATTCAAGTAAAAAAAACGTGAAATTCTCACGGGTACTGCTAAATAGTAAATATTATTGTTACAACAAAAGTTAATTCTGCAGTAACTTGAATATTCTTCAAAATTGAATAAATTTCGACTTGTTTTGTGATATGTCTGAATGGTCTAAATTATTTTTCAAATATCAAATTCTGCTTCAATTATTCACCAGGTTCATTGAGACGGATCTAGTGCGCGCGCAAATGATTATTGGTTCAACTGTCACCCTTTATATTCAAGCTGTTAGTCAAGATTATAATATTTCTTTGTTTTTTGTTTTTTTGTTTTTTTTTTTTAATTTTCAAGCTTAGTATAACTATTTTATAAGTCGTCTTCGACTAAAATAGTTACTTTTTATGTAATCTGACTTAAAGTATTTTAATTATTTTGTTCCTGTGTCATTCTCTTGGTTCTGATCATGACGTTTATGCCGAGAGCAAAGCGCATGTCGGTTACACAATTCCCAGTTTATTGCTGTTCCTACTCTATCATGTCTTTGTTTATATTTTTCTTTTCACTGTTATTGATTCATCCATTTGCAGCTATACGTCTTTTACTCCAGGTGTTGTCTTTTTTTGTTTTCTTTTTAATCCTTTGGATTGTAATAATAATAAGATATATATAACTATGCCTATGACATTCCACTTGTGAACAGATTAAGAAACGGAAACATTTCGTTCGAAACAAAGAAAAGAGTTCTGGTCTGTTATGCAATATCAGTCATCCTTTATGGCAGTGAATATTATTATTTTACTAAGATTAGTTTCTACCTGTTTTCTAAATTCTTTATACAATGTTTTCTTTTCCTTGTTAATGCTTTAGTCATCTTCATTATTATTAGTACTGATTATATTTCATATTGAGATCATTATTATTATCATTATTATTATTATTATTATTATTATTCGTTTCTTTGATATCTTTTGTATAAACATTTCCTTCCGGATACCATCGACAGGTAGTGGTGTGTTGTTATGGTTATATTTCATGATTTGTTTTTCTAACCCCCATAACATCATTAGCGTACAGGGACGAAGTTCTTCTTAGTGAGTGGGCTGTACTTATCAATTCCTATTTTATTATCTTATTTATTTATTTATTTTGTATTTGTCTTAAGCTGAGATTTCCAGGGATTTTTTCAATGTGTTGTTGTGTTCCTGCTTTTATCATTCCAAGCGCACCTACTATGACTGATACTATTCTTGTTTTCAATTACCACATTTTCACTATTTCGATTTCCAGCTCTTCGATTATTATTATTATTATTATTATTATTATTATTATTATTATTTCTTTTGATTTCTGTTGTAAACACGTTTCCTTCCGGTACCAACCACGCACCTAAGATCATAAATAGCATCAAGACATTTTTCACTGAGCATTTTTTGATTAAAAAAACAAAAAATTAAGATCACACATATACGAAGGCTCCAACTATAACTGGAATTATTGATGTCCTCATGTGCCACATTTTTGAGATTTCCATTTCAAGATCCTTGTATTTTGCCATTATCAATAAGAAAGCACATTCTGTTTTTGTGATCTTGGGTATTTCTTTAAGGCATGGGCTACCAGTAATCCCTTCAATGAGTCTATCGGAACCTTTTCCAATCAATCCGAGGGCTCCAACTCCAAATGGAATTATTGATGACCTCATGTGCCACATTTTTGAGATTTCCACTTCAAGATCCTTGTATTTTGATAGTTTTTTGAAGATCTTCAAAGATACATTACAATCTGAAGGGACTGCCATTATCAATAAGAAAGCACATTCTGTTTTTGTGATCTTGGCTATTTCTTTAAGGCATGGGCTACCAGGAATCCCTTCAATGAGTCTATCGGAACCTTTTCCAATCAATCTGAGGGCTCCAACAACAACTGGAATTATTTTATGTCCTCATATACCACATTTTTGAGATTTTCATTTCAAGATACTTGTATTTTGAGAGATTTTTTTTTTTTTTTTTTGAAGATCTTCAAAGATACATTACAATCTGCAGGGAATGCGATTTCAATAGGAAAGCACGTTCTGTTTTTGTGTTTTTTAATCACGGTGTCTGGGCAATCATCTTGGATTATTCTGTCTGTGTATATGGTAAAGTCCCATAAAAATGTTACAGGTCCTATCTCTGTATCCGAGTCTGGGTGATGTTCATACGAGTTTCTTGCAGTTTCCTTCCCGTAAAAGTTGCAGATTTTCCAGTACAGATTTTGGCCCACTCTATCATGCTGAGTTTTATATTCAGTGGGTGCTAACACCGTGCAACCTGATACAAGATGATCAATTATTTCTATATATTTATCACAGAATTTGCATTTCGGGTTAAATCAATTTTTCAGTATATGTGATCGGTAATTTCAACTTAGCAAGCATTTTGTCCTGTGCCGTTTCAGCTTTTAACTCTGCACTGGTGAGTACGGATTATTCTAGATCAGTTTGTCTTGTGCAGGCAGAGTATTGGCCATGAAGAGGCTTATCTTGCCATCTTTTCTGCATTTGAAATATTGTATTTGTTTTTGCTTTCTTTTTTAGATTCTTTGCCGCTGCATTAGGTGTATTATGGTTTATTTGCAATTGTTCACCCACTCGAAATTCACTTTTGAACTTGTTGGTTTCCTTTATTAATGGATAGAGTTTCTTCTTTCTTTCATGTTCTTTGACGCAGATCATCATCCAGTCTTTTGTAGTTTACAGTTATCTTTGAAGACCGATTTTTGTGGTTTTGTAAGACTGTTCTAGTTGAGCTAATTCTGTATTACTTAACCACTGACGGGTACAGAGTTTGTCTACATCAGCTTATTTGGTAGGGCAGAGTATAGACCAGGAAGAGGCTTATTTTGCCATCGTTTTTCCATTTGGTAAATTGTATTTGCTTTTGATATCTTTTTATTATTACCATTATTGCTTATACTTCATATTATTATTATTATTATTATTATTATTATTTCATATTATAATTTATTATTATTATTGCAGAAGTTCAACCGATTAGGTTAAGTCTTATCAAACACTACATATTTATTAGTTACTATAATGTTGTGTGCGTTTGAGTCTGGCCTTTTTTCCTCTATATAACTATTGAATACAAACTTCGATACTGACGCGTTTTCCTGCTAATTCATTTATTTTTATATCGTCTATCTGTATCATCGCTAAAGCTTTGGACATCATCATTTATTTCCTAATGAATTAAATTTAAACGTATTAATATGATCATGCACAAATTCAAGTTCATCTCTTTTCAAGTTAAGGAAGGATCCAGACTACCTTACTATTATTATTAATCTTTCTTATCTTTTTCATATTCTTCTGGGATTATCTAGCTAGCCAGCTATCTATCTATTTCAACCTCTTCATTTCTAGCTAGCTATCTAATGACAATATCTTCATATCTGTATATCTATCTATCCGAATCAACATATATATATATATATATATATATATATATATATATATATAAATGTGTGTGTATATATACATATATATATACATATATATATATATTCTCCAATTATTGCTTGCATTATGTCATTCCAAGTTATTTGTTTTAGCGATCATTTAGATTTAATGCTCTAAATTATTTGGATTGTTCTCCTTAGCTGTTTTTTTTTTTTTAGTTTTTTTTTATTCACAACGTTTCGGTCGCTGTACCCATGCCTTCTTCAGTTGTTTGTCACGTTTGTTTTTTGTAAAGGTACTTCTGCTCGTTCCGCCCAATGTCGCTATTTCTCTCTTCGTATTTAATTGGGCAGAACGAACAAAAGCATCACTACAAAGACTAAATGCGGCAAACAACTGAAGACCAAGGGGTACAGTAACCAAAATATAAAAACAACCAAGATAATTGCAACAATGCATATGAATTAGTGTATAATGAGTTAGTGTATAATGAGTTAGTGTATAATCATAATTTCTCATATAAAGAAAATCAGACAGTAATTATTCCAATTCTTTTGTTATCGGCAATTCAATATCTTCTGTTGTTGAGGTATTTCCCTTCTTACTTTTATATCGATTCCCATTATGTGAATTCAAGTTTCCTAACTTCTAATTAGCGTTTTTCATCAGTCCTTGGTATGATGATGAATTATATCAGGCAGCAAGGAAATTGGAGGTTTTGAGGAGCGTGGAACCACCTCTTAATTGTTGATATTTCCGGGTCTACTCTGACCCGGGGTAGTAGCACTTGTTAGGGTCCTAATTATGAGTAAATAGTTAACCACCAAACACAATACCTCATCTTAGAAATATAGACGGCCGAAATGTCGTGAATATGAGAATAAAAATAGGAAAACAGTCCGAACAATGTAAATAATGTAAATACTTACAATACTTGATCTCAGAAACATAGACACATACTGAAGAATGCCGGAACGTACAACGACCGAAAAGTCGCAAATATTTCAATAAAGATGAGGACAATAATCGGAAGAATGTAAATAGTGTGAACTTTCATCAGTTAAATTTTCATCAACCGAAATGGTATTTCCTCAAATTATTTGGTTAAAACAACACTGATTGGACGATTTTTTTTTTTGGTAAAACGACTTCTGTCACAAGTACTTTTCATCGATATAATTTTCATGGAGAATATTTTTGACGAAACGATTTTTCATCAAAACGTCTTTTCACCAAACAACATTTTATAGTAATGTTTTTTATATCGAAGTAACTTTTTATCGAACGATTTTTTTTATTGAAATGATTTTACCGAATACACATTTTTAAACGACATTTAATAGAAACGACTTTTTAATTCAACCGATTTTTTTTCGAAATTAATTTTCATTGAAGCTTCCAAGATTTGGCCTTTCATCAATCTACGTTTTTATCAAAACGACTTTATATGGAAAAAGCTTCAATTTCGATGTACTGTGATTGCTAATATTCTATATTTTGAATCACACTTTTCACATTTATTTTTTATGAGTGGCTATTGTTCCTTCCGTATTTATTTATTGTTCCCATCTCCGTCTCGATAGTCATCTCTGCTTCTTGCTTTAAGTTTGAATTCACGTTCTAATATATACTTTTTTGTCTGTTTCCACATTTATGACTGTTGTGGTGTTTTCTGGTTCTTCTATTAAGAGATCCCTGCTTTCATTCATTTTTATAGATATTTTTGCAACTCTATAACCGATTGTTAATATCATATTAAAAATTGTTTGAACTGATCGACAAGACTCTAAATAACTGTTTCAAACTTTGGTTTTCATTTCTATATTAGTAAAGTCCATCTTCTGAAATCTGTAATAAACATTATTTTTATTTTTCAACAGAAGATTAATGATTATTGCTAACCATTGGTTGAGTGACAAGTTTCCTTCGCTCTCCATCACTTTTCTCAGTATCACTGTGTAGCGGGCGGTCCAGCGGCCCCGTTTCACGGAAAGGGGTGAACGGGGTCACAAGAGGCCCGCTAACATTTTTGAAGACGTTAAATCTGACCGTGAAACAATATGGACGACAGAACGAGGATATATATGATATATAGAGGTTTATTCTAAAAGGAAAAGGAAATGAAGATGGTCGGGAAACGGTGGATGGTGCTGGATGCTGCAGGAGTGAGCCGGATGCTGCAGGAGTGCTGGATACTGCAGGAGTGCTGGATACTGCAGGAGTGAGCCGGATACTGCAGAAGTTTTAGTGCAGGCATTGATGGTCGAGGTTGGCAGTTGCTAGGATCATCGTTGTTGGGGGTTGAAGCTGATGTGGGTTGTTGCCAGGATGATCGCTTGGTGGTTGTTGATGTTGAGTGATGCCAGGATGATCTTTGTTGGTTGTTGAAGCTGAGTCGTTGCCGGGGTGCCAACTTGTTGCTGTAGTTCGTGTTGCCAACTCGTTGTTTGTCATTGCCGGGGTGCCAACTTGTTGCAGCAGTTCGTGTTGCCAACGTTGTTTGTCATTGCCTGGATGCCAACTTGACGTGTTGGGAAGGAAGAGAGAGAAAGAAAGTTCCCAACTATCGTCAAGTTGGCAGACAAAAAGAAATGGGAGCGTAACTTAATACACAGCCCGTAGATCGGCGCCCTTGGCCAATGAAGGCCAAGGGGCCTGTGTAGACGACCGTTGCGGCCGCCGACAGCCTCCTCAAAGCTTGGGAGAAATCACTGTCTTGTGTCGAGGGGGACCAGCAAGAGAAATTGGCTAAGCTAACCGAAAAGTCTCTATAAAAAAATACTACAAGGTTAGCTAAAGATAACTATGGTCTAAAAATGACTAGATGTATATTACAACTAGGTTTGTAATATAGCCTAACTAAAAAAGGGGATTTGCTAGTCCCTCTGACGTGTTAACAGTGTGTGAGGAGTATGAATGAGAGGTCAAGGTCGAAAAGACCTGTTCCTCTGCTGGTTCAAGGACAGAAGGAGGAGGTAACTCCGACAACTGCAAACCAAAACAACACTGCTTTGTTTTCTCAAAATTTCAAAAATCTGATGATTGTTTTAAGGACGATTAAAAGCGTATCAATTAATATGCATTTATCCCTAACATTCATTTTCAGCAGCTTGGTTGTTTTTCCTATAGTGAAGGGATTTGGATGATGGGAATTTTCTGTTTAAAATTAAAATCATCGCGCTCTGAATACAGTGCCTGTACTAGGAGCCAGCGGCCACCCCCGGGATCTATGTTACGGGACGCTTATTAGATGTGAATGTGATAAAGTAGAAATAGATAGGTTCACCTACCGCCCGGCTCACACTTCTCCCACCTTTACTGAACTGGAGTAGAGGTTCATCCTTTGTTTCTTGTTTAAGATGTGGTTTCCGGTTCCAAATTCTGAGCCTTCAGGTAAGTAACGGTATTAACCATTTTCGCGATACTACTGATTGGTGCCCGCGACTCTTAATGTTTGGGGCAGTTTTTGATTGGCAGTTTTCTCTTTTCGCATCTCGACTGGAAGCAAAAAGACTGAACTCTTTGGTAGCACTTAGATAGGCTGCTCTAGTCAACAGTCACATAATATCTGCGTTTTTGCAATGAAATGTCACGAATGGATATGTGTCCCTGCAAACACTTCCGATGAGCTACCCTGAGGCCATATTATGTTGTAATCTTACCCACAGTTCGATCAGTTTGTATTACCTTAGATGTTGGACAGCAATAGTTATTTCACCCATTTATAGTCTAAAGTTTTATATAACTACTACTACTACTACTACTAATAATAATAATAATAATAATAATAATAATAATAATAATAATGATAATAATAATACAATTAAACCAGTTTACAAAAAAAATCAAAGAAACCAGGAAATATTTCTTTCTACAGCATCCGTGGTATTCGGACAAATTTCTGACGATGTCGAATCTTTTCTCTTGAAACGTTCTCCAGATATCTTAACGCCCTGTGAAAATAATTTAAACTCTTCTATCCGACATTGAATTATTTCTCTTTTCGAAATTATTTTGGCCTTGGAGTTTATATTCGGGAAAATCTTCCAATAATAAGAAAATTGTCTCTTAAGTACCGGGATGATATATATATATGTTCTTTCAAATATCATTATTAAATCCTGTCAGATATAGCCATTTTTTATGGCTATAATTCTGCTCAAAGTTATAGCATGTTAGACTAAATACCCGACAGTATAGAAATGGCGGCTACTCTGAGTTCAGTTACAAACATCTTTATATGAGGGGATTTTATTGATCATTAAATCAAGTGACTTCAACGCTCTAATACTAATGATATTACAGGTATATATACTCTTTATTTTCCCCTCCTCTGTGCTATATCTTTTTTCTCTGCTTACATTATGGCATGATACAGGGATGATATTAGGCACACTATTCCCTCTTCTATGGTATGTATCTTTTCTCTTTATGCACACACATACGCACAAACACACACATATACGTATATATGAGGATACAAGTCGCATTAAATAAAAGAGCTTTCTACACAGGAAATTATATTTTAAGCATTCTATAAAATATTTAATATGCGTATAAAATAATAATAATAATAATAATAATAATAACAACAACAATAACAATAATAATATTCTCAATGAAATTTCACAGTGGAGCTCTGTAGCTATTACATAACTCCTACTAAAAAACTGGTGAAACAGATAATTCAGTAAATTATAGGCCAATAACATGTCTGTCCACCACATATAAATTGATGACGTCTATCCTGATGAAATGTACTTACTTATTTCTCGATGAAAACAGCATTCTTCCCGTGGAACAAAAGTTGTCTCGAAGAGGTTCATATAGCTGTAATGACCAACTACTAATAAATAAAATGGTCCTGGAAAATTGCAGGAAAAACAAGATAGAAATCTCAACACAGCTTGGATGGATTATTGTAAAGCCTTTAATAATGTGCTACATTTTTGGATCCTTTGGAAATGGACAAAATCTCCTCGGTGATAGTATATTTCCTTAAATATAGCATGGTACAGTGGAGAATCACATTATACATAAATCACAACAAAGACACTGCCACTTCCAAGCGCCTTTATGTCCGACAAGGAATTTTTCAAGGAGACTCACTGTCACCTCTTTTGTTCTGTTTGTCCTTAATCACCCTTTCGCATGAACTAAAGATTAATAACTATGGATACAAAGTAAACAAGAAAGTATTTAACCAACTACTCTACATGGATGATATCAAACTCTTGGCGAAACAATCGACAAGGATTTGAAGGGTATTGTCAATACTTTAAAATGTTTCAGTAATGATATAGGTATGGATTTCAGATTAGATAAATGTGTAAAAGTATTGTGGTAAACCCTCTTACAGTAGGATGAACTCTTCCTCCTCTCATAAATACTAACTACGAGACTTTCTAAGGTAGACGTTGGGCAGCCGAGATGCAGTGTAACCTGATCGTTTGGACGGACACCTCTATCTGCTTATTACTAACACTCTCGTTTGTATATATCTGTTATTTCAATATTTCAACCTACCTTCGTCTTCCGTGTCTTTCTTTTCTGACCGCTAAGTAACATTCAAGAAAAGGGAGAATTACAGAAACACACTCAATAGATCCAGATTTTCTCACAAAGTTTAGGGAACCGGAAAAAGAAGATAATACCTAGGAGTCAGCAAAGGAGATGAAATACAGCATTCCCAAATGAAAGAGAAAGTAAAAAAAGAATGCTTCAGATCTGGTTGTCTGGTGTTGAATATCGAGTTGAATTCACAAAACAGAATAATAACCATAAATACAATTGCAATACAGTTTGAACATCCTTCATTGGACCACAGATGACATTAAGCGAATGGACGCTAAAACGAGAGAGCTTCTCACTTGCTATCGTATGCATCATCCCAAGACTGATGTTCATCGTCTGTATGTCCAGATCAGAATGAGACAGAAGATTATTTCAAGTAGTATTGTCTTACAAAACTCCAACAATCAGTCTTTAAAGAACATGTAAGAAATAAGAAACTGTACTCAGTAATAAATAAAAGCTCAGTAATAAATAAAAGCTAATAAATTCAAAATGAAATTTCAGGCAGACGAAGAAGTGCAATTAAACCATCATACGCATAATGCAGCGGCAAAGAACCTAAAAATGAAAGCAAATGCAATTTACCAAATGGAAAAACGATGACAAGATAAGCCTCTTCATGGCCAATAATCTGACCATACCAAAGAAGCTAATGTAGATAAACCCCGTATCCATCTATGGTTACATAGTGCAGGGTTAAAAGCTGAAACCGAAGGTTTTATTCTTGCTGCACAGGACCAATGCTTGTTAGCTAGGACTAAAAAATTGTTAGTCCAAAATGCAGATTCTGTATATAAATATCCAGAAATGATTGACCATGTTGTATCTGGATACACGGTATCGGTACCCACTGAATATAAAATTCGGCATGATAGAATGTGCCAAAATCTGTAGTGGGAAATCTGAAAATTTTACCGAAAGGAAACTGCAAGAAACTGATATGAACATCACCAAGTCCGGGTTATAGACATATGACCTGTGACATTTTCATGGGACTTTACCATATACAGAGACAGAAAAATCAAAGCTAATCGCCCAGACATCGTGATCAAAGACCGCAAAAACAGAATGTGCCTTCTTATTGACATGGCAGTCCCTACAGATTATCTTTGAATATCTTTAAAAAAAACTGTCAAGATACAAGGATTCTAAAGTGGAAATGTAAAAAATTTTGCACATCAGGACATCAATAATTCCAGTTGCCATCGCATTGATTAAAAAAGGTTCTAATAGACTCATTGAAGGGATTACTGGTAGCCCATGCCTTAAAGAAATACCCAAGATCACAAAAACAGAATGTGCTTTCTTATTGACAATGGCAGTCCCTTCAGATTGTAATGTATCTTTGAAAATCTTCAAAAAACTATCAAAATACAAGGATCTTGAAATGGAAATCTCAAAAATGTGGCACATGAGGACATCAATAATTCCATTTGGAGTTGGAGCCCTCAGATTGATTGGAAAATGTTCCGATAGACTCATTGAAGGGATTCCTGGTAGCCCATACCTTAAAGATCACAAAAACAGAATGTGCTTTCTTATTGACATGGCAGTCTCTACAAATTTTAATGTAACTTTGAAGATTGTACTCACAAGTACAGTTCGCACTTTACAAAGGTCATTATCTATGTAAAATATGTGTGCTGTTAGGTTTCATATTTTAAACCTTTTTTTTCCAAAAATGCACAATGAAAATGACATGAAGCCATTTCTAACTTGGGACCATGGTTTAGAACCTGAAGGAAATGAAGTTTATAACAGTAACCAAAGGAAATAACAACAATAATAACATAAAATATTTGAGGCATTCGTTTCTAGTCAAATGGAGATCTATGAAACCGTTTTACAAATGATGTCACTGAAAAGATATGTGTATATTTGAATTGATTTGAATTCTAGCTTTCAACAAATCCTAATAAGTAACCAACAGTTTAAAATTTAATATTGCTCATCTTGACTTTCAGTTAGTTTGAAGTATATTCATGAGCGTTTTTCAATTTAGAAAACTAACGGCCTTTTTTTTTTATTTCTATTTATAAATACTTGTGAAAAAAAGGAAATTCTTAGTTTTTCCTTTATATATATAACTTATTACAAGGGGTATTAAAGGACAGATAAGCCAGGTGTGTCATGGAGTATCCTTGAAAAACAATTAGTCGGATATTCAAACGATTAGAAGTGGCAATGCCTTTAGTGTGATGTATGTATAATATGGTTTTCTGCGGTCCCATACTATATGTAAGGAAATTTATTATCGCCGAAGAGACTTTGTACATTTCCAAAACTTTAATGATCCAAGTGTGTGGCACACTGTTAAAGGCTTTATGGTAATCCATCCAAACTTTGCTGAGATTTCCTGCAATTTCCAGAATTATTTTATTTATCAATATTTGGTCCTATTATTAACCTCTTCGCCATCTTTACGGTTCCAGGGGAAGGATGTTGTTTTCATCGAGAAAAAAAGTAAGACTAGTCATTCAGTACAGACATGATTAATTTATATGAGGTAGCCGCCATTTCTATACTGTCGGATATTTAGTCTAACATGCTACAACTTTGAGCAGAATTATAACAATAAAAAAATGTCTATATCTGACAGAATTTAATAATGATATTTGAAAGAACATATATATATCATCCCGGTACTTAAGAGACAATTTTCTTATTATTGGAAGATTTTCCCGAATATAAACTCCAAGGCCAAAATAATTTCGAAAAGAGAAATAATTCAATGTCGGATAGAAGAGTTTAAATTATTTTCACAGGGCGTTAAGATATCTGGAGAACGTTTCAAGAGAAAAGATTCGACATCGTCAGAAATTTGTCCGAATACCACGGATGCTGTGAAAGAAATATTTCCTGGTTTCTTTTTTTTTTTTGTAAACTGGTTTAATTGTATTATTATTATCATTATTATTATTATTATTATTAGTAGTAGTAGTAGTAGTAGTAGTAGTAGTAGTAGTTATATAAAACTTTAGACTATAAATTTTTTTGTAAACTGGTTTAATTGTATTATTATTATTATTAGTAGTAGTAGTAGTAGTAGTTATATAAAACTTTAGACTATAAATGGGCGAAATAACTATTACTGTCCAACATCTAAAGTAATAAAAACTGATTGAACTGTGGGTAAGATTACAACATAATATGGTCTCAGGTTTGCTCATCGGAAGTGCTTGCAGGGACACGTATCCATGCGCGATATTTCATTGCAAAAACGCAGATATTATGTGACTGTTGACTAGAGCTGTCTATCTAAGCGCTACCAAAGAGTTCAGTCTCTTTGCTTCCAGTCGAGATGCGAAAAGAGAAAACTGCCAATCAAAAACTGCCCCCAACATTAAGAGTCGCTGGCACCAGTCAGTCGTATATTCAGTACAGACATGATTAATTTATATGTGGTAAACAAGCCTATAATTTTTTGGATTATCTGTTTTACATATTTTCGTAGGTGGTATGTAATATCTTCAGTAATCCATTGTAGAATTTCATTTAGATTATTTATTACAACTGATAAAGTTTCTAAAAGTGTTTTATGGAATGATGACCGGTCCTTATGTCAAAAGTTGGGTACCTAGTCATTTTCTGGGGATTTCAATTTTTAGCATTTTGTCAGAAATTGCGTGACATTCTTGATTGTATTTTCCCATTCTTTTACAGGTTTTTCCTGTTACAGTTTTTTGGATATATCTATGTACTAGTGAGCCAACCAAAATGAGCTGACTCATTTTATATTCCGCCAAGAGAAGGGTTAACCAATCAGAAAGCTCAAAATATTCAATCCGACGTGTATAAAGGCAGCCATTTTGTTTTTTTCTCCCAAAATATCTTCACTGCTAACCTCTGTTATTGAACACATTACGGACTTCACTGGATTCTATATTCAGAGACTACGGAAAACATGGTTAACATATCCTTCATTATTTCTTGTTCCCTTTTGAACCACACTGCATTGGGATTATATTTCTTTGGGCTACTTCAAATATTCTCATAATTTTCTTTCACTTCTTAAACAGATGTCGGATTTTTTTACTTCTATATATTCTTTACCAATTTCTTTATAAACTTTTTGAGGTCTGTTTGAGATTAACTTATTCTGTCGATAGAACCTACAACACTTTTCTTATTGTCTTGTTCTCTATGCCTTTAATTGTAGTTTTTGTTTAACCCTTTGAACCCTGACCACCGCTTTACCCGTGGTAGAGAAAAATGACGTAATGCTCAGCCACTGGTTGAACTGTGGTACAGAAAAATGGCAATGCCCAGCCACCGGTTGAACGGTGGGTAAACATTTGTAACTATTTTTATATCTACCGTGAAAGATTACATACCGATTATTAGCGAATTTTGAATTAAGAGCTCAAGCAGAAGGACTAAAGTTGTTCAGGAACGCAGACTCAAAGGGTTAAGTATTTCCATATATTGGTGGAATTTCATTTGTTTCCGCTTTATCTTCATGTTTTACCGAGTGGAAACATTTGAATTTCTTGCTTCTACATACACATGCCCCCGTCGGATCATTGACTAGTGGACCCTTTACACGGTCTCGAATAGTTTCGCAGGCGTCTATGATACGTTGATGAAGCGTCACTGCATTATTAATGTCTGCTGCATAAACCAATTGTTTTAGATTGCCCTCCTGATAAAAATTCAAAGGGAACTGGTAAGCCATGGAACCAGTCCTTTCCTACCTATCCATATTCTATGGTAGATATCAGCCAGTTCATCGCGAACAATTTGATTAAATGTGCTGAAGCCCCATCATGCATGAATCACATGCATCTTCGATTTAGCAGGGATACATCCTCTAACAGATCTAGAAGTGTGTTTAAAATAGAGTCCATATAGACAGCTCCTCTAAGATGTGCTGGGAAAACATATGGACTACCAGACATTCACCTACAATTCCAGCCTACACATTAATCGTAAACTGATGTTGGTGTCTAGCCTGTATTGTACCATGGGGATTCCGATCTGCACACAAATATTGTTTATATAATTTTTTTATTCTATCTCTTCCAAATGTTGCCTCAGACTGCAGTGACAATGGAGCGACACTTTGTGCAATAAACCATCAGCAAAAGTACTCCTGTGGTAAGGGCGAAAAGCACTACACCCTTTGCAAATGATACGGATACAGGAGTTGCTCTCGTAGTACCCTCCATGTGGTACTATGAAATATTGATGGGTCACCGACATCCTGGAGAATGTGTCTTTCGTAGTCAAGCATACGGGTGAATATCAGTCTTCCTCAAGCCATAGTTTGTAGTGCCACGGATCCTGTCTCAGTAACGCGATGATAAACAGCAGCAAAGGTTGAAGGACACTGATTCCTTCGATCTGGAAACGCACTCTGATACAGCCGGGCCGTTTTTGTGCAACTGTATGTAAATATCATATCTGCCTACTCAAGATATGAATATCCTGCCAGTGTTAACTCACTACTACACACGGTAAACGATGAAGACAGTCTAGGTACAAATATACACGAATGACAAATGTAACCTAGTTTAATGGCAATACAGCGCCATCTGCTGTAAACTTTCTTTAAACTCAATAACAAAAAACAAGGTAATTGCGGACATATATTTATATAGACCTTTGTCCTTATTTTGGTGTGAAAACCCCCAAAATTTTGTAAAAGTATTTTGATACACACACACACACACACACACACACACACACACACACACACACACACACACACAGAGTCTCTCTCTCTCTCTCTCAGTATATATATATATATATATATATATATATATATATATATATTCATTACGTTTCATTAAATAATATAGACAAGTGTTGTGTATTTATTTTATGTAAATTCTTTTCATAACGTCTGATAAGCTTAATAACATTATCATTAAATGAAAATAATTTACATAAAATAAATAGACAGCACTTGTCTATGTTATTTAATGAAACATGTATGAATGAAAAAATGCTGCCTAAATACACACACTATATATATATATATATATATATATATATAAACGCACACACAGTGTATCAAAAATTATACATATTCATGGTACAAGTATCATCTGTCGTATAATTTTGTCCGCACATTTGTATATGTGGAACTTCTTTCAAATTAAAATTTAACAAACTGCTTTATCTTCAATTATTGGCTATTTTCTTGTTCAGAAAAATAATGTGTATCATCAGTAAAAGCAATACAATCACCACACGTCTTATCTTCAACACTCTGACCATTTACCTTCTAAATTGTTCCTCCCAAAAGAACTCTTCTTTCTATGATCCCTACGTCAACGACAAGCCGACTTATTATTTCATTAAGATTATATTAATTAATTCCCTTATTACACAAATAATAAAAAAGTGAAGAGAAAAAGACAATATATAACATAGCGTATTAACGAATACTACAGAAATAGAAATGTCTTTTAATCATGACTTTTCTTCACGAACCAACGTTTCGGAGATTTCTTCAAGATTTTTACAGATTCTCTTTTCATCGGTTGCAGGAGAGACGTCGAATAACTTGTGTTGGTTGATTTTTTTTATAGCAAGACAGAAATGTAAGAAATAGTAAAAAGACAAAATACTAAAAGTTCAAGTTATAGAGAGCCATAGTCACCAATGTCCTGAAGGTGCACAGGATCAGATCCACCTTTTAAACCAGCGAGGTAGGAAAATACTCTTTTGTTAGATTTTGGGGACATTACATTTCTGTTACACTATCTTTCCGCAAGGCAGATGTCTAAATTGTCTGTAGAGGTCTGCTGCTTCTTCACAAAAATATTGAGAAAGTATGGCTGATCTGAGTAGGTTAAAAATCTGGTCATAATTTGCAGGAAAGGGCTATTTTTTTATTTAATTTATCACAATGAAGCCTTAAATTGGTAAAAAAAAATTCTCCTTCTTTTTTATATCTCGATCTTTCGAATTTATTATTTCGAATGCATTTATCTTTGAAATTCGTTTGAAGGGGTCTGTTTTGAAAGCCAAAAATACGAGATTGTTGAGAGAATTTCTATTTTGGACTACATTTCTCTCTGTTGACTGAAAATTATTTTTAAAAGAACAATTCTCTTCTGTACTTAATGGATTATTTTTAACTAATGAGCAATGATATCTCCGCCTGCGACTGAAGATGTATAAACATAAAAATGTCTTAAAATAATTATCGGACTTTGTCCATTTCATAATGTGTAACGTCATTTGTTTACATTTGGATACGCCTTGAGCAGATATGAATGTACGTGAGAGATTCATGGAAGATTGTAGTTTAAAGAGAGTAAATTCGACCTTTCTAACCGAACGCTCCTCTGCGGTCGAAACGGTTAAATGCACGTCAGGCTATATGACGGTTCCGTATAGGATACAGGTTCGATTCCTGTCGGAGGACGAATATTTTCTATGAAAATTTCTCAGACATTCAGGCCGGTAAATGTTGTTTAATACTGTTTATTATAAACAGAGCATTTACTTAAATATTTGTATCTATAAAAAGAATGTATAAACATAAAAATGTCTTAAAATAATTGTCGGACTTTGTCTATTTCATACTGTGTGACGTCATATATATATATATATATATATATATACCCTTGTGAAAAATTATTGAAACAAATCAAATAATTTCGTTATTATTTACTTTTTCGTATTTTTCCTAATGAAATATGACCCAGTGCACATGTTAGTACTTCGTATGTCCATTCCACGAAGTCGTTTGTTGCAGATTGACCACGGATTATTGAATGGATTTAAACCATGAGATATTCCGGGACAGTCTATAGTACTTTGATTTGCTCACTGGTAAGGCTTGCCAGTGTGCTCGTGCAGCGTTACAATGTTCGTAAACTTCCTTGGAGTAACGTCCATAGCAGACAATGGCCGTAGGACAACTAATCGACAGTAACGTGGCAAAAGAAAGAATCCGGTAAAGAGTTCCACAAGGGAGAAATGCGAGAGAAGAAACTGTTAGCATAGAACTTACGGTTACATCTAGACATTTCTACTGTAAACTGAGACCTTGTCAACAATTTAACATTGTGCTTAAATTCTTAGTCTAGGTACCAAAGAAAAATGCTCATCAGAACAATTGGCATGAAAATATTTATAGAAAAGACACAGGAACGCTACATTACGGTGATGCGAAAGAGATTGAAGCTGACATGCCAGTTCAGCACCAATAGTATTGCAGATTCTTCTTTGTATTTTATCAAGAAGCTGCGAAGGATGTGAATTTATGAAGAGTCATGATCGCCCACGTCCTTGAAGTACAAGATACATAGAAGATATACTAATACAGGTAATAGAATAGGTATTAGTATTAATGAAAGACTAAGAAATAAAATAAAATAGCATATAAAGATAGGTTAAAGAATTTAACAAAAATAGATATATAGTAGAAATCACTTTCCCAATGTGCTTAAAATGTAACAAATTATGAAAAATATGAAAATTAAGAAATTCGTTTAAAATAAACTTTTAAAAAAAGCACAAACATCAATAAGAAAATTATTGTTTACTATAATTCTAAAATAGAAAGTGATTAACACGAACCAGAGAACAAAGATAATAGAAATCATAGAAATAATTAAAGGTCAAAAAAGATTGTGACCTTTATACATAGCAAGTAAAGATAACAGATGGAGCAAAAGGTTGGTTGATTGATGTTCAAGCAATGTGGATAACAAACACAGTAAGAAAAGACCAAATAGAAAAGACATCTAAGAAGGATTTGGGAATGTCTTTTGTCGTGCAGTAGGCTAGAAGTAGCTACTGCTAATGAGAATCATATGCTGACACACACACACACACACACATATATATATATATATATATGTATATAAATGCTAGCTACTAATACTAGCGAATAATATACTTTAGATTATACAACGTATATCAAATTTTACAGAACCTCTGTCAGCAAAGTGTTAAATATAAGACTAGTGACATAATCGTTATTAAAATATCAACAGAGTGTTTCGGAGTTTTTTTTAATCATTCATCAGGACCTTCAACAATAATGACTGCATTAATCACAGAGAATCAATTTTATAAACACATAATTATAGATGCTAACTTCCACATTTGAATTCTACAGTTACAATTGTCAATTTTTACGACTTCCTCACAACAATTAAAAATGCACATAATCATCTTGATTTATTAAATTTAAATTTACATACATGCCTCCATACATATCTATCTATAGCTAAAGAAAAACCGATACCTAATTTTAAAATGAATTTTGAAAAATCTCTCTTGTAGTTTTAATTTTAGCTTTAATTCCAAGCTAATAATTAAATTTTCTTTTCCTAATAATCAAAACAACTTGGTGTATTTAAAACTCAATTTAGATTGAGTTGAAATTTTTCAGTAAAATTGCTAAATTTGTCTATATTTATACATCTGTAAAAAAATAGTTTTCTTTTTAAAGAAAAAAACTTTTCTCAAACATTATTTGAGAAAAATTAGCAAAGTTAATGTTTAATTAATCAGATTTAAAATAAATATTATTTACTTTTATCATAAAACATAGCTAAATGTAGCATTTCTTAATCCGGAGAATTTGTTTTTATGGCGTGTTGAATGGTTTGTTGATAGTCTGATGTTTAAGAAAGTAATTAAGTTGGAATAGAAGTGATATAAATTATTTGACGAATTCCAAATGAACACTTTGTTTTTTTTGTTTGTTTTTTTTTTAACTACCCAATAAGCTTTAAAAATTTAACAAGAAAATATTTTAAATAATCTAAAATTTCTTGAATTTTTGGTAGTTTGGATTTACAGCCTTATGTTTGAAGATGCTTTCTGAAAAGATGTTAGAAAATTACTAATACATGATTATTTTAATATAGGTGATATTTATTGCAGTAAGAATTTTAAAAAATAAAACTGACTATAAAATTTTGAATAGCTGTTTTGCAAAGCCTGGAATTTTTGTAAGAATTATCTTCAAGACGAAAGCAGAATACTAAGAAACAGAGGGGAGCTGTACGCGCATCAAAAATGTCCTCAGAGGTTTCCTCGTAAGGGGAACAACCCTTCAGACACGTGACTTTTTTAAATGATAGTACTGTGTATGGACATACGTTTGTATACCTAGAGAAATTCAAAATTATTACTAGAGGTCGGTGAATAGTAGCAAGCTTTTTGATTTATGATTAGTAAATATAGTTTTTATTTAATAACAATACCAACGAAACGCTACAAATTCATACCGAATTTTAAAAGATTTTACACTTTATAAATTATTATAACTCAGATTTCGGAAACACGAAAACAATTGTAAAAATTGGCCGAAAAGAAAATTTTCTTCAGACAACAGTGTCCATAATATATCTTATTCATAAAAGCAATTAACAACATTTCGAATTAAATAATGTCTTAGTTTTATTTCATTTTTATTTTACGTGTCGGAGTTACCTCCTCCTTCTATCCTTGAACCGGCAGAGGAACAGGTCATTTCGACCTTCACCTCTCATTCATGCTCCTTACACACTGTTAACACGTCGGAGGGACTAGCAAATCCCCTTTTTTAGTTGGGTTATATTACAAACCTAGTTGTAATATACTACTAGTCATTTTAGACCTTAGTTCTCTTGAGCTAACCTTAAAAGTATTTTATTATAGAGACTTTTCGGTTAGCTTAGCCAATTTCTCTTGCTAGTCTCCCTTGTCACAAGACAGTGATTTCTCCCAGTTTCTAAGGCGGTCGGCGACCGAAACGTCGGCTACGCAGACCCTTGGCCTTCATTGGCCAATGATTCTGTGTATTAAGTTACGCTCCCATTTTTTTGTCTGCCAACTTGACGATCCTTTGGGAACGTTCTTTTTTTTCTCTCTCTCTCTCTCCTTCCCAACACGTCATGTTGGCATCCCGGCAATGACAAACAACAAGTTGATAATACGAACTACAGCAATAAGTTGGCACATTGGCAACGACATGAGATGTCAAGTTGGCACCCCGGCAACGACTCAGCTTCAACAACCAACAACGATCATCCTGGCATTAACCAACATCAACTTCAACAACCACCAAGCGATCATCCTGGCAACAACCCACATCAGCTTCAACCCCCCAAACAACGATGATCCTAGCAACTGCCAACACCAACCTCGACCATCAATGCCTGCACTAATTTTCTGCACCTCCACCGTTCCGACCATCTTTATTTTTTTTTCTTTCCCTGAATAAATTAGCATTTATCATACATATCCTCGTTCTGTCTATATTGTTTCACCGTCAGATTTAACGTCTTCAAAAATGTCAGCGGGCCTCTTATTGACCTTAAGGCATAAAATGTGTGATAGGGGCCGCACGGAGTGCCCGCTACATACGTTTCAGATTTAATTTTTGTCATTGAGAGGAGTCCTGTTTTACAAGGAAAATTGATGATTTAAATCCTCCAAGCATATGAACATTAAAATAAGCACTACGAAAATTTCACGAAATTTCATAAATTAAATGAGAATTGGTTAACAAATGTATGCGCACACACACACACTCACACATACATATATATATATATATATATACGTACATACATTTGTTAACCAACTCTTATATATATATCTTACTTATTATAAAACGCAGATTGTGTGTGTGTCTGTACGTTTATATATTGGATTGGATTTCCTAAATTTTTCAACCGATTTCAACAAAACTTCACAGGACTACGTAAAATTACCTTGCGGTGGTTCTGACAGCACCAAAAATTGGAAAAACACAATTATTTTTGCGCGAAATCAATTTGAAAACACGATTAAGAGGCATCGCGAGAATGAAAGGGGGACAACTCATATCGAGTTATACTTATTATAAAACACAGGTTGTTTGTGTGTGTGTGTGTGTGTGTGTGTGTGTGTGTGTGTGTGTGTGTGTGTGTGTGTGTGTGTGTGTGTGTGTGTCATTTATATATGGGATCGGATTTTCCTACATTTTTCAACCGATTTCAACAAAACTTCACTTTTTTTTTTTTGGCAGGTAGTGTTTCGTATTGACTTGCATACTTTTTTCTTTATTTTTACATTCAGAATGCTTTAAAAATTCAATTCTATTCAATCGATATACTCATAACGATTGAAAACAATGTTTTTTGTTTGAGTTTGGGTTTGACCAATTCGTAAAAAAAAAATAAAAAAAATAAAACTAATTAAGACATGCGTGTCCGTCAACCTTAAACAATAATCTTTGTCAATTTTATTTTTCAGTCTTTATGATGGTCGATACTTGATCTATCTCTTACTGTTACATCCCCGGGCAACGCCGAGCTCTACTGCTAGTATATATATATATATATATATATATATATATATTGTCAAATATAACAGAACGAGTGTCTATTATGTTTGATCATGAGCCGTTCTAAGCTTCGTATAGTTGCTTTAATTTCGGGAGAAAATAAAGACAAAAATGTTGGAACGGCTCATGATCAAACATAACAGACATTCGTTGTCTGTTATTTTTAACAATATATGTTTGAATAAACCTCTGGTTTATACTGAAACTATGCTGAGCAGACCTTTCTGGGAGAGACCGTGTTATCTAGGGTGATCAACAATCTGAACAAGGCCAGCACGCACAAGCCATTGGTCCCGATAACTTGTGGCTTCGTGCCAGCACAGCTATCGACTGCTCCCAAGAGCTCCGTCTACCCAATTTCATTCACAAAGCTAGGGTCAACCTGTGGTATGGTTTCAGGAACTTTCCAAAGATGGTGCTCGCTGGGGTCGACCAGTCCGATAAGATCAGGAAGTCTTCTGCCTGACAAATGGACCATGGACATACATAAATACCTACGTACATACATACATACAGACATGCATACATACATATGAATGGACTAAGGAGATAGATAGATAGATAGATAGATAGATAGATAGATAGATAGATAGATAGATAGATAGATATGAAAGACTGAGGAGATATTCTGAGATATATGTATATATATATATACAATTCAAGAAAGAAATTCGGATTACTAACACAAAATCAGAAAATGTCTCATATCGAGAATATTTAACATTGAAAAACAAGAAAAAATTAATTATTTTTAATATGTGGAAATCTCCGCTTTCACCTGAAGACGGTCGCGAGACCAGAAACACGTGTAGTAAAATTATGTAAAACAAAGCATAATATTTTTTTCTAAATAAATCCACATTAAAACCAAAAACGTTTGCGGCACCTCTCTTCTCTTCTTTTTAATATACATACTTTTCTCTCGTTGGAACCACTACAACCGCTTTTTTTTTATATATATATATATATATATATATATATATATATATATATATATTAAATGTAACCATATGGGAGGGTATGAATTTATTACATTTCATCACCTACATTATAAGTAAATTAGTAGGGCAGACTGTGTTCTACATCCTTATTAAGGAAACCAATCTAACAGAAAGAAACCTCTCCATTGTCATCCGACATTTACTTACTAAAAAACGAAAAGGAGGTTCATAGTAAAGGTAAGATTCAACTACGAGTGAAATTTTATTTAATGCTCAGTTTTTTCTTCATATTTTAGTGTTTTTCTTACTTTCCATCATTTATATCCCCTGTTGCTATAATAAACCCACTCTTCATTAATCTGAAAGCAATGTGCATATCAAGAAGTTTGTTAGTGAAACTTGGGTTTATACATAAAGATATAGTTCAGACAATAATGCTAACTTATTGCGACGCATATCATCAAAGAGATAATTGCGGGTACTAATTGCCATCTTGATTTTGTTTTATGTAATTTTATATCAGATATTATTCAGCAGGATAAACTTCAGCACTCGTCTTGCGCTTAGATGAAGACGAAAAATACATTCTGCGTCTATGTTCAGCGTCCATTCAGGACGTAGGCAGTCATAACTAACCCCAATATCCTGTCCTTTGCAGCTTTTAATAAATTTTATCTTTGTTATCTCTCCTAAACCTTCTTCCGCCATCCATTTACTCGGGCTTATACATCTTCTATGTACCGTGTGCCTTCAGAGTGTTGTTGATGATGGCTCACCAATATTTCCAGCACTTAGTAGCACTTAATAAATTTTTCTTTTTGTTATCTCACCTATATCTTGTTCCGCCATCCATTTACACAAGCTCATTCTTTTTCTTCTATGTACCGTGTGCCATCAGGACGTAAGCGATCATAGCTCTCCACAATTTCTTATTCTTTGTAGCTCTTAATAATTTTTTTTGTTTCTTATCACTCCTACACCTTGTTCAACCAACCATTTACACAAGCTCATTCTTCTTCTATGTACCTTGTGCCTTCAGGACGTAAGCGATCATGGCTCTCCACATTTCCCGTCTTTTGTATCTCTTAATAAATTTTGTCTTTTTGTTTTATCTCTCCTAAACCTTGTTTCATCATCCATTTACACAAGCTCATTCTTTTTCTTCTATGTACCGTATGCCTTCAGAACGTAAGCAATCATGACTCTCCACAATTTCCTGTCCTTTGTAGCTCTTAATAAATTGTGTCTTTTTCTTATCTCTCCTAAACCTTGTTCAATCATCCATTTACACAAGCTCAAGATTTTTTCTGTTATGTACCGTATGCCTTCAAAACATAAGCGATCATGGCTGAACAATTTCCTGTCCTTTGTAGCTCTTAATAAATTTTGTCTTTTCTTCTCTCTCTAAACCTTGTTCCATCATCCATTTACACAAGCTCATTCTTTTTCTTCTATGTACCGTATGCCTTCAGGACGTAAGCGATCATGGCTCTACACAATTTCCTGTCCTTTGTAGCTCTTAATAAATTGTGTCTTTTTCTTATCTCTCCTAAACTTTGTTCCATCATCCATTTACACAAGCTCATTCTTCTTCTTCTATGTATTGTATGCCTTCAGGACGTAAGCAATCATGGCTCTCCACAATTTCCTGTCCTTTGTAGCTCTTTTTAAATTTTGATTTTTTCTTATCTCTCCTAAACCTTGTTCAATCATCCATTTACACAAGCTCATTCTTTTTCTTCTATGTACCGTATGCCTTCAGGACGTAAGCGATCATGGCTCTCCACAATTTCTTGTCCTTTATAGCTCCTAATAAATTTTGTCTTTTTCTTATCTCTCCTAAACCTTGTTCCATTATCCATTTTCACAAGATCATTCTTTTTCTTCTATGTACCGTGTGCCTTCAGGACGTAGGCGATCATGACTCTCCACAATTTCCCCTCCTTTGTATCTCTTAATAAATTTTGTATTTTTGTTTTCTCACCTATACTTTGTTCTTCTCCCTCATTTAGTCAAGCTCGTTAAGTAGGTTATGCGTTAGCTTCCTTTGTCCCTCTTGCTTTCAGTTTGTCCCGCAACATATTTTAGAATACCCCTGGTGCACTAGAAATTTCATTGTTTATTCCCTAATATTCTCAGCATCATTCAGTAGAACTACATTTTTTTACCTCCGATATTACATAAAAGCTCAGCAGTCATTTTTTTTTGTTGTTTCTACCAAAGTTTTCCTGTTTCTTAATACTTTAATACTCGATTCTCACTGGGTGCCCCACACTTTCGGCCTTATGCCACATCTAAGCTACCCTTGGAAAATCACTATTAATACAGCTTTTGGAAGGCACATTTCTCTCTTTTGCCTTCGAATTTCAATGTCACACTTTTCATTCTCCATCAAAACACTTCCCAGATATTTCAATTGTTGCATATGTTTGGTTCTGTTATCTCCAATTTGTAATTCGCATGTTGGGCAGTTCCCAATCTACACATTGGAGAATAAAAATAGAAATAAATGGTTGTAAAACATTTCCACCTAAGACATACACGCAAATAAACATGTACAGAGAATGAGTGAGGGAGAGAGAAAGAGAAATAGGTGCATAAAATATATACGCGCACACACATGGCTATTACGTCGGTTGAACAACGACTGCTGGCTGTATGCAAATTACACGCCTTGTTCTATGACGTAATCATCTAGCCGATTTGTATCCATAGCAACAGCGGTGACCCATCGGCTGGCAACTCTACTGTTTACTGCTCTCAAGTCTCATAACAGATGTCCTACTTGCTAATATTAGAGAATTTAGCGTATATACTGCAATTGGGACGGACTTTCTATCGTCCTCCACTATTCATTTCTTATATATCAATAAACGTGTATGTGTATGTATGTATGTATGTATGTATTTACACATAGATACTCATAAGAACAGTGGCATTTACGCATGCGTAGGAATTCTTACTAATGTTACTATATATGAAAACGTGCATGCACACATTTGCATGTATATATATATATATATATATAGATAGATACAATATTATGAGTATATATAAATTGTGTATACATCTTGAGCAAAAACAGAAATTCACATTAACGATGCGGTTTGTCACCAAAGCCTAAGGCTGTCTTCATTGTGATACTCAATTATATAGCTTCTTGCTACATAAAGTTTCTTCGTAAATATATATTAGATGGATATCTAAATATGAACATAAAACAATACATATTTTATGTAAGAAAGAAATAAAGCACAGATATGATTAATTAATACACCATTTAATTGAAAATTAATTGCTAAAACTTTTAAATTTAGATTTAAGAATTACAGTATTTTGATAGTTTTTTGAAGATCTTCAAAGATACATTACAATCTAAAGTGACTGCCATGTCAATAAGAAGGTACATTTGTTTTTGTGATCTTGGGTATTTCTTTAAGGCATGGGCTACCAGTAATCCCTTCAATGAGTCTATCGGAACCTTTTCCAATCAATCCGAGTGCTCCAACTACAACCGGAATTATTGATGTCCTCATGTGCCACATTTTTGAGATTTCCATTTCAAGATCCTTGTATTTTGATAGATTTTTGAAGATCTTCAAAGATACATTACAATCTGAAGGGACTGCCATTGTCAATAAGAAAGCACATTCTGTTTTTGTGATCTTGGCTATTTCTTTAAGGCATTATTACTAGTAATCCCTTCAATGAGTCTATTGGAACCTTTTCCAATCAATCTGAGGGCTCCAACTATAACTGGAATTATTGATGTCCTCATGTGCCACATTTTTGAGATTTCCATTTCAAGATCCTTGTATTTTGATAGATTTTTGAAGATCTTCAAAGATACATTACAATCTGAAGGGACTGCCATTGTCAATAAGAAAGCACATTCTGTTTTTGTGATCTTGGCTATTTCTTTAAGGCATGGGCTACTAGTAATCCCTTCAATGAGTCTATTTGAACCTTTTCCAATCAATCTGAGGGCTCCAACTATAACTGGAATTATTGATGTCCTCATGTGCCACATTTTTGAGATTTCCATTTCAAGATCCTTGTATTTTGATAGATTTTTGAAGATCTTCAAAGATACATTACAATCTGAAGGGACTGCCATTGTCAATAAGAAAGCACATTCTGTTTTTGTGATCTTGGCTATTTCTTTAAGGCATGGGCTACCAGTAATCCCTTCAATGAGTCTATCGGAACCTTTTTCCAATCAATCTGAGGGCTCAACTATAACTGTAATTATTGATGTCCTCATGTGCCACATTTTTGAGATTTCCATTTCAAGATCCTTGTATTTTGATAGTTTTTTTTGAAGATCTTCAAAGATACATTACAATCTGAAGGGACTGCCATTATCAATAAGAAACACATTCTGTTTTTGTGATCTTGGCTATTTCTTTTTAAGGCATGGTCATAAAACTAGTAATCACTTCAATGAGTCTATTTGAACCTTTTCCAATAAATTTTTTGCTCCAATAAACAACTGGAATTATTGATGTCCTCATAATTTATTTTTTCAGATTTCCACTTCAAGATCCTTGTATTTTCATAGTATTTTGAAGATCTTCAAAGATACATTACAATCTGTCTGCATGTATTGTAAAATCACATAAAATAGCTACAGGTCCTGTATGAAACGGGGTCTGGGAGATCTTCATACCAATTTCTTGCAGTTTCCTGTCTGTAAGTGTTGTAAAATTTGCAGTGTAGATATCGGTCCCCTCTTATAGTTATTGCCAAAGTTTTACATTCCGTGGGAAGCCAATACCATGCAACCTGATGTAAGATGGTCATTTTTTTCTGGATATTTATCCCAGAATCTGGTCTAACACAGTTTTTAGTATATGTGCTTCATAATTTCTAGTTAGCAAGCATTAGTCCTGTACAGCAAGAATACAACGTTCGTTTTTTTAGGATTTAACTTTGCAATACATAACTACTGATGGGCACAGGGTTTTTCATCGGCTAGTTTGGTACAAGCACAATATTACTATGAAGGGATTATCTTGCCATCGTTTCTGTATCTGGTCCATTGCATTTGCCTTTGCTTTCTATTTTAAGATCTTTTCCGCTGCATGAAGTGTATTAGGTTTTGCACTTGAAATCCCATTTTGAATGTGTTAGCTTTCTTTATTGCTGAACACAGTTTCTTACTTCTTTCATGTTCTTTGACGCAAATCATCATCCACTCTTCTGTAGTTTCCAGGTATCTTTGAAGAAGGATTGTTGTAGTTTTGTAAGACAATTCTAGTTGAACTAATCCTCTGTCTCTTTCGGATCTGAATACATACACATTATCAATTATTATTATTATTATTATTATTATTTCCTTTGAGTTCAGTTGCATGCCTATTACTTCCCAGGTCACAACCAGAGATCTAAGGATAGAAATGGCACCATGACATTATTAACTGAGTATTTATGTGTAAAGTATAAATAAAAAATAGACAACCTCTGATGACACACGTTTTGAATAGATAAAAACCTTCGTACTATGCGATCTGTATTTTTTTATATTTCTTTAAGATACGAACTACTAGTGATCCTTTCAGTGTGTATATCGGAACATTTTTAATTAATCCAAGAAAGACTATTTCAAAATAATTGTAATTCTTGATCATCCTCATCTTGAAAATTTTTTATTTTTCCACTTCAATATACTTGGATTTTATTTATAATTATTAAACTTATTTTTTATTTTAGTTTATTACAATTTATTTATTATATATATATATATATATATATATATATATATATATATATATATATATATATATTATATTTTTTTTATCCATGCTTTCGGCTATTACATTTATTATTTTTAAATTTTTGAAATATTTTTTCTTAAAAAAAATAGATTATTTGTATGTATGCATTTTATATAATTTTTTTAATTTTTTCAAAAAAACGGTCAAGATATTGTGTCTAAGGTCATTAATTGATATTTGAATTAGTGTTGGTTCTTTTGGTTTTTTTAATAAGGCTTCCATTATTTTTAGCCTTTTTTGTATGTAGATGATGCTATTATATTTAAAATTTTAAATATGAGAATTGTTACGAATAGGGTCCGTTTAGGTCCCAATGAAAAATTTAAATATGTAAAAACCTAATTGAGCTATGATCAGAAAGGTGTAGTGTAAAATTTATTTTATTTTAAAACCTTTCAAGTATGGTATTAATATAATTATTTAGAATTAATTTGATCAGGAATACAATTTCTTAATGGAAATTTTTAATTCAAATCTTCTGTTGTAAATTTACAATATATATATATATATATATATATATATATATATATATATATATATATATATATATTTTTATATGTTTTATTTAATATCATCTTACTAGGGTGTAATTTTTAAATTGCCTTATTATCAAGATTTATAGCTTTTTTTGAATTAGTTGTAACCATTTTTTCTAAATTTAATAGTTTTTTTTTTCTTTTTTAAAATCGCTTATTTTTTCTCTTTTGAATTCATTTTAAAAATTTAAATGCAATGTCAATTGTTAATCTTTTCTTCTTAATTTTGTTTTTTTTTTTTTTTCTTTCTCCTAACAGTTTTTTTCAAATTCTTTTAACACACATTATCTATTCGCTTTAAAATTTATTGCCTTACAAATGGTGAACAAATTTTTAAAAAATTCCTGATTTTTGGATTTTGAATTTAAAAAATTTTTTGTAATTTTATTCTTTATTTAACCACATTTTGGACATTTCTTTTTTTAGATGGAGAGGGTTTTTTGGATAAAAACTGTTCCATCGAAAAACAGTAATATTTTTTTGAGATATTGATTTATCTAAGAATATCATTTTCATGATTAATCTTCTTTATTAAATAAATGTTACCTTAATATTTTTTTAATTTTTTTGAGTTTTCATTTTAATTTGTAGAATCTTCTAAAAAATAATTTTATTTAATTTGACATTTTAACAATTTTTATAGAAACATTGAAATTCTGTGGGCAAAAAAAAAATCAATAATTTAATTCATTAAATTCTTTTTATCAAAATTATTTTATGACTATGTCTGGTCTTTTTGCATCCATTTTCTTGTCTTTGAGGATTGGCAAAAAAAAACATATTCAATTTCACGCCATCATAATTTTCGGGACACCATTAAGGTATTGTTTCAAAAATTTACCATATAGGACATTACAAGATATTTCAATATCATAGTTATTATTATTATTATTATTATTGTGTGATATCATCTTGCCAGAGAGAAAAATTTTTAAGTAGGATTATTAGTTATGCTTGGTATATATTAGGGACGTTTCATTTAGATAGAGAGTGTTTTCTAGGTGATGTATGCAGTTTTGCACAAAGTAAAATTTTTGTTATGGTAAAAACACACCTATTCTATAGTTAATAGATATTTTTTACCAAATATAAATAGGTAATTTAATAAAAACGACGGTCAGTCGATTTTCGGACGACAAAAGTCGAAAACGAAATTTTTCAGCGACCACAACAAGATTATTAATTAATACCTAATTATTTTATAAAGTTCCTAACGTTCAAATACGTCGAACCTATTTTAGGACCGATTTAGTACAAATACAAGATTTCATATGCAACAATCACTCCACAACATTTTATTTTTTCTGAGTTAAACTTATTGAATATCATGAAGGATTTTTTTATATGATTTTGAATTACCATTATTTATTATACCCAAATATAAACAAAATTACAATAGGGATCATTGTTGGTTTTAAGTTTACAAAATGTTTGATCACGGGATTTATTACCTAATGAATAATGAGATTGCATGTGTCTGTTCGCTTGCGATATACGTTTCAAACACAAGTTCAAGCAGTGATTTTTTTATTCCTTTATAACAATAATAAACTGAAAATCAACACAGCATTAAAAAAGTATAAAATTAAATTTTTATAGTAAAATTACCTACAATACATTTTTATAGTAAAATTACCTACAATACATTTTTATAGTAAAATTACCTACAATACATTTTTATAAAAAAAAATTACCAACAATACTATTTTTATGGTGAAATTTTCAGCAATACATTTTTTTAACATTGCAATTAATGCATTTTATCATCTACAAACTATATGTCATAAAAACATACATTTACCCTGGAAGTATAAAATTATGTACCAAATAATAATAATAATAATTGTAGTATCATCTTGCCAGAGAGTAAATTTATATTTGATTTTTCTATAAATATTCCCCTTTATATGAGGTCTATAAGTAAAAAGTTATTTTTGTAGGAATTGGATTAGTTATTATGCTTGGTCTATATTAGGGATGTTTCGTTTAGATTTTGTTTTTTTTCAGGTATTGTATGCAGTTTTGCACAAAGTAATTAATTTTAATTTTCTTAATCTTATGTGTCCAGGAATTTTACCTACATGATTTTCAGTACCATTATTTTTATTAAAAAAATCAAAAATATTTTTATTAGAACAAAAAAAGGGATAAATTTTTAAATTTAAGTTTAATTTTTCTTAATTTCGATTTGAATCAGGTCCAAGAATAATTTTGAGATTTTCCAACATTTTTTTTTTTAACAATTATAATCCTGTGGGAAAAAATTATCACTAATTAGTTGGCAGGATCCTTTTTAAAATCTTTTATTTATCATCTAGTCTCTTTGCATTAGTTCTCTTCTAAGAATTTTGAAAAATTATTATTATTATTTATTATTATTATTATTATTATTATTATTTTTATTTTCTTTGATTTCTGGCGTTTACTCATTTCTTTCCGGGTCCCGCCCAGGGACCTAAGGTTAGAAATGGCATCATGACACTTTCCACTGACAAAAAAAAAAAAAAAAAAAAAAAAAAAATTACATAGATAAAGCCCTTCGTAGTGTGTGGGCTGTACTTGTCAGAACAATTTTTTGTATCTCCTTGAGGCATGGACTTCCAGGAATCCCTTCAATTAGTCTACTGCAATCTTTTCCAACCAGTCCTAGGGCTCCAACTACAACAGGGATTGTTGATGTTCCCATATGCCACATTTTCGAGATTTCTATTTCAAAGGTCCTTGTATTTTGACAACTTTTTGAATATCTTCAAAGATACATTGCAGTCAGCAGGGACTGCCATATCAATAAGGAGGCATCGTTTTTTTTTGTTTGTGGTCTTTAATAACAATATCTGGGCGGTTGGCTTTGATTGTTCTGTCAGTGTGTATTGTGTAGTCCCATAGAATTGTAACAGGTCCTATCTCCGTAACCGGGTCTGGGTGGTGTTCATACCAGTTTCTTTCAGTTTTCTTCCCGTAGAAGTTGCAGATTTTCCAGTGCAGATATTGGCCCACTCTGTCATGTCGGGTTTTATATTCAGTGGGTGCCAACATCGTGCAACCTGATACAAGATGATCAATCGTTTCTGGATATTTATCACAGAATCTGCATTTTGGGCTGACACAATATTTTAGTATATGTGCTTGATAATTCCTAGTTAGCAAGCATTGGTCCTGTGCAGCAAGGATAAAACCTTCAGTTTCCGCTTTCAACCCTGCACTACGTAGCCACTGATGGGTACGGGTTTTGTCTACGTCAGCTTGTTTGGTACGGGCAGAGTATTGGCCATGAAGCGGTTTATCTTGCCATCGCTTCTGTATCTGGTCGGTTGCATTCGTCTTTGCTGTCTTTTTTAGGTATTTTGCAGTTTCAGCCGGTGTATTGTGCTGTAGTTGCATCATCTACGCCCATTTGAAACTCCATTTTGAATTTGTTGGCTTCTTTCATTACGGAGTAAAGACGCTTACTACTTTCATGTTCCTTGACGCATACCATCATCCAGTCTTCTGTAGTTTCCAAATATCTTTGGAGGCCAATTGTTGTAGTTTTGTAGGACAGTTCTAGTTGAACTAATCCTTTGCCTCCTTCGGATCTCGGCACATACAGACGATCAACATCAGCTTTGGGATGATGCATGCGATAGCAAAGTTGAGAAGCTTTCTCGTTTTGGCGTCCATTCGCTTAATTTCAGCTATGGTCCAGTTAAGGACATTAAAGCTGTATTGCATCACAGGGACAGCCAATGTGTTTATGGCTGATATTCTGTTTTTTGAGTTTAGCTCAGTATTTAGTACCAGACGTACACGCCTGTAGTACTCTTTTTTTATTTTTTCCTTCATTTGGGGGTGTTGTATGCCATCTCCTTCGCTAATTCCTAGGTACTTATAAGCTTCATCATGCTCCAGTTCCCTAATCTTTGTGACAAATCTAAATCTATTAAGGGTGTTTCTGTAATTCTACCTTTCTTGAATGTTACTTTTGCACATTTATCTAATCCGAAGTCCATACCTATTTCGTCACTGAAGTATTTTACAATATTGAGGAGGCCTCTCAACTCATTGTCGACTTTGGCAAAGAGTTTGAGATCATCCATGTAGAGTAGGTGATTGAATATTTTCTTATTTATTTTGTAACCATAGCTACTGTTGTTCAGTTCATGTGTAAGAGGGATTAAGGATAGACAAAACAGAAGAGGTGACAGAGAGTCTCCTTGAAAGATTCCACGTCGGATACTCAGACGGTTGGATATGGCAGTGCCCCCGGTGTGACTAAGGTATAGTTTGGTGTTCCACATTCCCATGCGGTGCCTAAGGAAATTTAATACCACAGGGGAGACTTTGTACATTTCTAAAGTCTTAAGGATCCAAGAATGTGGAACACTATCAAAGGCTTTACGATAATCAATCCACGCTGCACTTAGATTCCTGCGTCGTCTCCTACAATTTTCCAGGATCATTTTATTTATCCTTATTATTATTATTATATTAGTCGCTTCTAAAAAAGATTTATTAAAATACCCAATGATCACTCATACTGCAATTAGTGTCTTATCTTCATAAATTTTTAGAATTTATTATTTTACATTGTTGTTATAGATCTTCTTTTCTTTGCTTTCAATTCTAAAATAGACAGCGAACTTTTATCAATTAGTAAATATTTTTCTGTTTATCCAGCAAGACTAAATCTGGCTAATTGTGTTATAAATTTGTCACTGTCTGTATCGGAATATCTAATTAGGATTTTCCTTTTGCTATTCTTCAGAAGAAATTTTTCTCCTTGCGATCACGTGTAAATATTAATATTACCACCAGATTGAAAAAGCGAATTTTTTTTATACAGTTTCAAGGAATAATGATATTAACTCCATTTCTTATACTCATTCTGAGCCATACTCTTGCATTCTGATACAATATGACTGATAGTATCATTTCTATCATTAAACAGTCATTTTAACGCTAAAGTGTTTTTCATAATCCTTTTTCCTGAACTACCATTAATATTCTCTCTATTTTTTCTTATTAATAACCATTTTTCTGATCTATGTCCACGTTACTCTCTTGTCCCTTATCTCTTTCGAAAACTGAATAAACTTTCTAATCCATGAATTTGTTTTTCCTTTTCAAAGTAAATTCAATTTTTTTTTTTTTAGAGTCAGTGTTTCCAAATAATTATTCTTTTCCATATTTTATTCAAGTAATCGTTCCTCGATAATATTTTCAATATGGCGAAAAAGTTTCTACATGTTTCAATAAATGTGACAACATTAATTCAACTAAGTGAAGAATCTTTGCACTTTTTTCTTCTCTTCAAATAAAGCCTGTTTACGTCTACTTGAGGTTTCATATTTCTACAAATGGTGATCATTTTCCTTGTTTTTCTACTTATGTTTTATAGATTATCTTGAGTCCAATCCGACAACGGACAATTAATATAGTTGATTTTAGAAAACAGTGTTTCTCACATTCATACAGGATCCTGATATTTTCTTTAATCTGTTGAGATATATGTTTAATATTTTTTTTTCATTTCTTCATTCTGGATTTTGTATATCTAAGTCGATATACCTATCTCCGTCTTCCACCGATTTTATTTTCATCAGGTAATTCTTCACCGAAATTAAAATGGTTCTCTCTGCACTTTTTATAGTTTTGAGATATTTGACTTCAAAGTTTGGCTAACCATAACATTTTCATAAATTTAAAGAAATCTGTATTTAAACACTCTCGGGATTAAACGACGATAAAAATTAAGTAGTTATATAGGGCGTTGCAGAAAGAACACGTCACGGGTCATAACTAAAAAAAAACGAAAATTGCTGATATAACAATTTTTATTCTCAGGTGACGAATTCAATACATACTGAGTGTATCAACTTTTATATTTTAATCACCACCCATGCCCATTTCTCTATACCAACCTCCATTCCAACATCTTCCTTAAAAATTCTTACTCTTAGAACCACAGAGTCAATTTCTCTAATGTCCATTTCATACAACTTTAAGTTTTCTTTATATAAAAGATTATCTATCATATTTCTTTTCTTTGCGTAAAGAATATCCACTTTTCATCTTTAAGATCGTCTTTAAAGGTATTTTAGACGAATAAAATAAAAGATACGCTGTTTAAAAAAAAAAAAATTCCTTTTTTTTATTTCAACCTGTTGTTTTTTCAATTTTCTCATTGATTTTTTCATGGACATTTTTTTGGATTTTCTCTTTTTTCAATTTAGACAGATATTCAATAAGCCATGAATGGTGAGTCAGGTCAAGATTTTTTATAGCCTATCTCTTTCATACTTAAACTTGTCAACCTTTTTTACAATTTGTTAGTAAACTTTTATCAATGAAAAGCTGGTCTTTTGTTCCCTGGATGTTTCTTTTGCATCCCTTCAGTTCTACTGATAGGAAGTGTTATCTTTCCAAGTGTTGGTAAACATCTTCAGCCAACGATGCTAAGTAATTTCCACATTAGTGGTAAGCATGTTATTGGCCTGAAGTTTGAAAGCATGTTACTCTTGCTCTCGTCTTAGGAACTTTTTTATTTATTTTTATCTTTTCCTGAGTTTTTTTGGTCGTTCACAGTTTTGAACGCTTCTTTAACCTGCTTCAGTCATTCCTTATTTTTGTTTTGCGCACTATGTCTCCCCAAAACTTAACACTTTCTTCTGTATTTGGCCTGATGTCATTTCAGTTTCTTGTCCAATTATTGCAAAACGTCGCTTTTGATTGTACTCAAACATCCTATTCTGAAAATACGAGTTGATATGTAATGCTTTTTTATAAAAAAAAAAACAATTGCCTTCAATTATTTTTAGTTTCAGTTCTTCAATACTGTTATGGTCCGGTTCCTTGTACCACGGTGATGGTCCAAGGTAGAACCAATAAAGAAGAACTTGAATACGGATATGGAATAACACAGATATATTACAAACAGGAATATATACAGAGTAGTAGAAAAGTGTTAGTACGAACAATCAGGTTTAGTAATAATCGTCTGAACACGACTCTGTTTCGGACTGCTTCTGACTCGACTGACTGACTCGCTCACTCTGACTGACTGACAGACTCCTGACAGACTTCACTCCAGACTTCAGACTGAACGGTATTTAGTCTTCCCCGCCCCCACGAGGGCATCATGTGGCACAAGGCCGGTTTAACGTGGGATCTCCGAGCCCGTGGGCTCGGCCAAAAATATGCCCTTTGAACCCGTATAAACGGAAAGAAGAACCCGAAAGAGACTTCGCCCTTCGGCGTAGCCTCGTTCGGGTTCCTCTCCGCCCGAAGGCAGAGAGTTCAATTGGTCAGCCAGTCAGTCGGTCAACCGACTTCGGACTGAACTCCCTGCTTCCTCTTGAGGCGCAGTATTTATTACGTATGGAATAGTACATTATGCTATTATGGGTAAGGTCCTATAACAAATACCTATCACAAATTCTTAATCATCTTCTATTTTTAATGAAGAACAACTGAACTGCCAACTGCTGTTAGGTTGCCACAAATCCACCTTTTTGTGGCCACACATTTAACATCCTTTTCTTGAATCGACTTATGTTTTCATTTTCAGGATCGCTCCTCGGATAGCAAATCTATTACAATTTTATTAAGCTCTTTGTTGTTCTTTTATTAAGCTCGTTTTTCTTTTTTTATTAAGCTCATTCTTCTGTTATTAAGCTTCTTGTTCTTTAATTAAGCTCATTGTTCTTCTTTTATTAAGCTCTTTGTACTTTTATTAAGTTTATTGTTCTTTTATTAAGCTCTTTGTACTTTTATTAAGTTTATTGTACTTTTTTTATTAAGTTCCTTATTATTTTCTTTAACAGGCACATGATGATCATCAGGTCATTCTAGTGATCCATGTGGCACCTAGCAGGTGAGACAACTTCACCATTTGCACTAGTTATATTGAATTATTAATTTATTTTTATTTGACATTACTCTCATTAATGAATCGTGGTTTAAAATTATCCACCAAACAGTGTTATTTTTTTATTTTGTCTTTAGACATCATCTCTAGAAAGATTATCATCCTAGCCTAAAGAACTCATTCTGCCTATGAGACAAGGCTTTCTCCCACCGGTGGGCAACCTGGGTATTATTATTATTATTATTTGTGTATGTAATGTTTCCTACTTTGTACCTGGCGATGTTCCTAGTATGGCTACTTGTATTTGATGTTCCCTGGGACACTTAGTAAAATTATCCATTCCTTTTCTCGCGAGGCGCAGAGGTCCGATTACTATTGATACAGTATCAGTCTTCATTTCCCACATCCTATTAATCTCGATCTACAGGTCCTTGTATTTGAAAAATTTCTCGATAATTTTCATGGCAGTGTTTCTTTTAGATGGTACTGCTACGCCAATAAGCATAAAATTCCTAAATTTCTTGCCTTTTATGCTAATACCAGGTCTGTTGGCTTTTATTTCCCTGTCAGTTTGAATTGGCATGTCCCAGAGTATAGTTACAACATTATTTTGGGTAATTGTATCTGGTTGGTGCTCATACCATCCATCTCTCAGTGGTTTTGATTTTTTGCTTCTTGCGTATTTTCCAGTTCTCATATGACTTTACATTTTGATGCCTCTGAGTATATTCATTTTTGCCAGTGTTGTGGATTCCGTGAATGGAATACTGCACAAATAAATAAACAACGCCAATAATTGAGAAAGGAAAATAAGTGTATGTTGTGGAATATTTTCGCAGTGGAGGCTTGTATTTGTACTAAATCGGTTCGACTTACAAATCGTTAGGAACTTGATATAATAGGTATTACGCAGAGTAATCTTGTTGTGGTCGCTGACTACTTTCGTATTCGACTAACTGTCGTCCGACATCGAAGACAGACTTGAAGTGAAGATTAGTAGTCCAGAAATACGGGTTATAAAAAGTATATGCACTAGTCTCTGTAAGTAAAACAGTAATATATATCTCTCTCTCGTCTCCTCTCTCTCTCTCTCTCTCGTCCTCTCTCTCTCTCTCCCTCTCTCTCTCTCTCTCTCTCTCTCTCTCTCTGGACTCTTGTATAACTCTCTGAGAGCACCCTGCGTCTGTCTCCGTATCTCTCAACCTATCTCAACGTATAACAACACCAGGTATTCCCTCTGTCTGTATAAGTATACTTTGGACGAGTCCATCTTATGTAAAAAGGGGAGAGCCCCACAACAGCCAGTTCTAAACATCCTGAGATAATATGGTCGATAGTTTCATCATATTTTCCGAAGATCCTGCATTTTGGATTGGTTAAGCATTTTTTTCTGGTCATGGCGTCCACTCTTTTAATGTCATTCAACTTCCATTTAAGTATATTGAAGTTGTATGTTACTATGGGTATAGCTAAGATTTTGATACACTTCATTTTATTGGCCCCATTATGTTCGCTTTCTAGTATCAAACGCACTCTCCTATAATATTTTTCGGATCTTTTTCTTCATAATTGAATGTTATATTCCGTCTCCATTAATTCCTCAGTATTTGTATTATACCATCTTGGTCTAGTTGTTGATATCAAAGTGTAAATATTTAGTTTTCATTAGTTTACTGCCTTTGAAGATGGCTTTGGTACATTTGTCTATTCCGAAATCCATTCCAATGTCTTCGCTGGAGGTTTTGACAATGGTGAGTGGATTTTTCTGCTGGTTGTCATCCTTGACAAACGTTTTAAGAGCATTAATATAGAATAGGTAATTCATTTTGCCATTATGTAACTTGTATCCGTAACTACTGATGTTCAGTAGGTAGATGAGTGGCACTAATGCAAGGTAGAAGAATAGTGATGACAATGAATCTCCTTGGAAGATGCTGCTTTTGATGTTGATTCGTCTCGAGGCTAATGACCCGTTTGTATGGTTTAGATTTCGTGTAGTCTTCCAGATTTTCATACTCCCCGTTATGGATTTGACCGTTGTGGGCTATACTCTGTATATTTTAGGCTCTTCTCTATCCATGAGTGTGATACACTGTTGAACGCCTTCCTGTAATCGATCCATGCTATCGATAATTTTTTTACCTTTTTCAATATTGTTTTTTTGATAATTAGTTTGTCCTTGCATTTTTAATTTCCTTTTTTACATCCCTTCTGTTCTGCTGGCAGTGAATTGTTTTTCTCAAGAAAGTTGCATGTCCACCTTGTTATGATAGGAGTAAGCATCTTGTAAATTGTTAGTAGGCAGGTGATGAGCCTAGAGTTCTCCGGGTTCTGTGGGTATTCTGTTTTGGGGAGTAGATATGTTACTCCACACGTGAGGCATTTGGGTCATTTTTCTGTGTTTATGAATATACCATTTTATGTCCGTACGATGTCTTGTTGGGTGCTAAATAGTTTTTCATCCAAACATTAGCTATTCGGTCTATTTCTAGTGCTTTCCATTTTTTGGTTTTTCAGATGGCAGCGGTTGTTTCAGCAATATTGATATCCGTCTATTTTTGGCAATCTATATGTTTGTGTTGTCCCTGTTGTTGCTTGATCCATGTAGCTCTTTCATTGTACATTTTGCAGTTTTCCCATATCTTACACCAGAACTCATCGACTTCCTGATTGGTCATTTATCTCTATTTTATTTTTCCCAGTTCTCGACATAATTCCTTGGTATCTTCTTTGAAGATCTTGTTTTGCCAGAAGAATCTGTTTCTTTTTTCATAATGCCTGATTCTTTTCTGATTTTTTCATAGTGTCTTCGCTTGATTTTGTTGTTTCAACTTCTCTTTAATTTTTGGTACGTCAGTCTTATTCTTTATGTCAAAGCTTCGTTTCAGTTGTTTCTTTTCTTCTTTCTTTCATTTCGTAGGCCTTGTTTACTTCACTCAAAAGTGACAATTTTTATTTGTAGTTTATTTCTTTCGGTTTCTATTTTTTTTCTTTCCAAATTGGTATTTTTCTTTTTCCTTTACGTCGTATTTTTATTTTTTTTCACCTATTGTTTCTGTCATCCTTTCCGAGGCCGCGTATATAAGATAATGAATTTGTGTCAGGTTCATCGGTCTTTGCATTTCATTCCTTATTTTTCCTAATTGTTCGGTTAACGAGTATTATGGTTTCCTTCATTCGACGGTTCTTTCTTACTTTTGCAATTGTTGATCTTTCCTCGAAAGACATTTCCTTTTCATTCTACCATTTATATCGGATGTTTTTGTTACCTCTCTTTCTCTCTCATATTCGTCATTATCTTCCTCTATTTGCTTGTGTACTTCAGAGGAATTATTACAACTGGTTTCTATTTGTTCCTCTGCATGTGTCTCCTCTGTGTTGTTGACATTTTAACCTTTGATGTTAACGATATTATTATTATTATTATTATTATTTGCTTCTTTTTTCATAACACCTGATTCTCAGTGCCTTCGCTTGCATTTCTTGTTTCAACTTCACTTTAATTTTTGGCACTAATGCAAGGTTGAAGAATATGATGACAATGAATCTCCTTGGAAGATGCTGCTTTTGATGTTGATTGGTCTCAATGTTAATGACCCGTTTGTATGGTTTAGATTTAGTGTAGTCTTCCAGTTTTTCATGCGCTCCGTTATGAAATTGACCATTGTAGGGGGTACACTCTATATTTTGAGGTTCTTCCTTATCCATGAGTGTGGAACACTATCGAACACCTTTCTGTAGTCGACTCATGCTGTCAATAACTCCTTCACTTTGTTTTCACCTTTTCCAATATTGTTTTATTGCTAATTAGTTTGTTCTTGCAACTGTAAATACCTTTTTTACATCCCTTCTGTTCTGCTGACAGTAACTTGTTTTTCTCAAGGAAGTTGTGCGTGTCTTCTCGGTTATTATAGAAGTGAGGATCTTCTAAGAATTTTTGGTTGGCAGGTGATGGGCTTATAACTCTTGGGGTTCCACGTCTCTTCTGTTTTGGGGAGTACGTATATTACTTCCCACGTGAGCCATTTATGGCATTTTTCTGAGTTTATAATTATATCATCGTATACCCGTGGGAGGTATTGGTGGTCGCTAGATAGGTTTCATCCAAAAATCTTCTATTCCGTCTATTCCTAGTGCTCTCCATTTTTGCGTTTTACTGATGGCAGCGGTTGTTTCACTAATATTGATATCCGTCCATTTTTAGCACTCTATATGTGTGTATTGTTCCTTTTGTTGCTTGATCCATGTAGCTCTTTCATTGGGCATTTTGCAATTTTCCAACATCTTACAGCAGAACTCATCGACTTCCTGGATATTATTATTATTATTATTATTATTATTATTATTTCGATTTCTGCTATGGTCACATGACCTACCAAGTCTACGGGAAGACGTAAGGCACGTAGGGGTGTGTTGTCATAGCTACATTTCATGATTTGTTTTTCTGACTCCCATAACATCACTAGCATTACATGGACAAAATTCTTCTTAATGTATGGGCTGGACTTATTAAGACATTTTTTTTTGTATTTCTCTTTTTTTTAGTGCTCTCCATTTTGCGTTTTACTGATATCCGTCCATTTTCTCTTATGTGTGTAGTAGCTCTTTCAATGGGGATTTTTCTAGCAATTCGACCTATTCATAGTGCTTTCCATTTTTGGGTTTTACCGATGGCAGCGGTTGTTTCACTAATATTGATATCCGTCCATTTTTAGCACTCTATATGTGTGTATTGTTCCTTTTGTTGCTTGATCCATGTAACTCTTTCATTGGGCATTTTGCAATTTTCCAACATCTTACAGAAGAACTCATCGACTTCCTGGATATTAGTTGGATCATTTATCTCTTTTTTTATTTTCCCAATTCTTGATATAGTTTCTTGGCATCTTTGAACGTCTTGTTTTGTTAGAAGAATCTATTTCTCTTTTCATAAAGCCTGATTTTTTGTGCCTTCGGTTGAATATCTTGTTTCAACTTCACTTTAACTTCTGGTATGACAGTCTTTTTCTTTATGCCATGGATTCGTTTCAATTGTCTCTTTTTCTTTCTTTCATTTCGTTTACGTTGTGTTTTTATTTTTTTTATATATTTCTCCTGCGATCGTTACCGGGGTCGCGTATATAGAATGATTAATTTGCGTCAGTTTCATCGGTCATTCCATTTCGTCCATTTTGTAAATGCTTAGTTAGCATGGTTGATGGTTTCCTTCAGTTGACGGTTCTTTCTTACTTTTGGAATTGTCGGACTTTCCTCGAAAGACATTTCTTTAACATTCTCCCATTTATATCGGATGTTTTTGTCATTTCTGTTTCTAACTCCTATTCGTTATTATCCTCCTCTATTTGCTTGTATACCACAGAGGGATTATTACAACTGGTTTTTATTTGTCCCTCTGCATATGTCTCCTCTGGGTTGTTGGCATTTAGCCCCTCGATGTTAACGTTTAATACATTTTTGATGTTTTCTCGGATGCTTTCGAGTTCTATGTCAAGTATTCTTTTTTTTCTTCGTGATGCCACACTTGACATTGACTAATTTGTTGGCATCGATGTTTAGTCTGTTTGAGGGGGTGTTTTTCTCGCCAGATATTATAGGTGGCTTTGGTCGTTGTTGTCGGGTTGATCGTAGCTGTGTAAAAGTCTATCATTACTTTAATATACTCTTCCCTAGAACATTTATTTATTATCCTTTTGTGGAATTTTCTTTTAATGAATATAGAGGGCCTCTGTGAGGAATGTCCTCGTCGTACTTTTCCTCTAGCTCTCGTTGGGTAGAGTTTGTTCCAGTTGCGGACTTTTCGATCCCAGCCTGGTTCCTCACTGGGGATCGCAGTCCGATGCGTCTTATCAATATTTTTTCCTTGTGTCAGCATTATAGTTAGATCATATTTACACATACGTGGGGGCTGTTTCGTGGGTGCCAGAGCATATCCATAGCATAGTGGGCCATAATGTTCAGGGGTCCATTATTATTATTATTATTATTATTATTATTATTATTATTATTTCTGCTTCGATTATATATATTTCCTTCAGGGCCCAACCAGAGACCTAAGATCAGTAAGGGGATCATGCCATTTTTGCTGGAAAATTTTGTAGAAAAATAAAAATCACACACTATCATCATTATTTCTTCATTCGATTTCTGTTGTATATACATTTTCTTCCGGGTCCCATCCAGAGACTTAAGGCCAAGAATGACTTAATGACTAAAACAAAACAAACAAAAAACTAAGATCACACGCATTTTACATAGATAAGCCCTTCGTTGTGAGCCGAACTTGTGAGTAGAACTTTTTATATTTTTTGTAAGGCATGGGCTACAATGAGTTTATCGGAATATTTTCCAATCAATCCAACGGCCCCAGCCACAATTGGAATTATTGATGTTCTCATCTGTCACATTTTTTAGATTTTCGCTTCAAAATACTTCAATTTTGGTAAGTCTTTGAAGATTTTCAAAGATATATTACAATCTGCAAGGATTGCCATGTCAATAACAAAGTAGATTCTGTTTCTATGGTTTTTTGATCACGATGTCTGAGCAGTTAGCTTTGATTGTTCTGTTTGTGTGTATTGTAAACTCCCATAAAATTGTTACAGATCGTATCTCTGTTACCAATTTCTTACAACTTCCTTCGCGTAAAATTTGCATATTTTCCAGCACAGATATTGTCCCACTCTGGATATTTATCACAGAATCTGTATTTGGGATTAACACAATTTTTCATTATGTCTGCTTGGTAATTTCTACTTAGCAAGCGTTGGACCTCCGCAGCAAGAATAAAACATCCGGTTTCAGCTTTTAATCCTGCACTACGTAAACTCTGTTGGGTACGGGCTTTGTCTACATCAGCTTGTCTGGTACGGACAGAGTATTGACCATGAAGAGGCTTATTTTGCCATCGTTTTTAAATTTGTTACATTGCATTTGCCTTTGCTTTTGTAGGTTCTCTGCCGTCACAGTAAGTGTAATATGATTTATTTTCAAATAACTTGAATTACTTGAAATTCACTTTTGAATTTTTTTGGCATCCTTTATTACTGAATAAAGTTTCTTAGTTCTTTTATGTTCTCTGACATCATCCAAGACCCATTGTTGTAGTTTTGCAAAACAGTTCTAGTTGAACTAATCTTATTCATCTTTATCTGATCTGGGTACATACAACGATCAACATTTACCTTCAGATGCATATGCAGTGGCAAGTGAGAAGCATTCTTGTTTCACTATTATTATTATTATTATTATTATTATTTTATTTCCTTTGGCTTCTGGTGTATACTCATTTCTTTCTGGATCCCGACCAGAGACTTAAGGTCAGAAATGGCGTCATGACATTTTTCATTGAGCAGGTTTGAAAAATATCTGCATCTGTGTATAATATTCTATTTAATAATTTCTCTTTAAATAATTTCTGCATTTATGATGAACACAGTTTGTCAGTATGTCTGCTTGGTAATTTCTTCTTAGCAAGCATTGGTCCTCTGCAGCAACTTTTCAACTTTTACCCTGCACTACATAACCACTGATGGGTATGGGATTTGTTTACAGCAACTTGTTTGGTATGAACAAAGTATTGACTATGAAGAGGCTTATCTTGACATTATTTCTGATTTAGTATATTGTATTTGTCTTTGCTTTCTTTTGTAGGTTCTTTGCTGCTACGCTAGGCGTAATATGGCTTATTTTCACTTCTTCACCTACTTGAAATTCACTTTCGAATTTTTTTGGTATCCTTATTTCTTCTATGTCCTTTGATACAGATTAACATCCAATCTACTGCAGTCTTCAGGTATCTTTAAAGACCGATTGTTGTGCTTTTGTAAGACAGTTCTAGTTGAACTAATCCTCTTCCTCTTTCTGATCAGGGTACATAAAGACAAACAACATCAGATGCATGTGGTGGCAAGTGTGACGCCTTCTCCTTTTGAGATCTATTCATTTAATGTCAGCTATGATCCAGTTAAAGATGTTGAAACTGTATTGAACCACAGGGACAGCCAAAGTATTTATGGTTGATATTGTGTTTTGTGATTTCACCTCGGTATTTAACACCAGATGCATACGACTGTAGTCTTCTTTTCTTACTTTCTCTTTCATGTAGGTATGCTGTATTCGATCTCCTTCGATGAATCCTAGGTATTTATAGGCTTCTTCATGTTCCAGTTCCCTAATCTTTCTGACAAAATCTAGATCTATTGAATGTATTTCTGTAATTCTCCCTTTTCTTGAATGTTACTTTTGCCCATTTATCTAACCCGAAATCCATACCAATGTCATCACCGAAACATTTTATAGTATTGAGGATACAATGCAACTCAGTGTCGTTATCATCCTTGTAGAATAAGTGATTAAACACTACTTTTTTTACTTTGAATCCATAGTTACTCACTGTTTAGTTCATGCGAAAGAGGGATTAAGGACAGACAGGAAAGAAGGATGGACAGGGAGTTTCCTTGAAAGATTCCTCGTCGAATATTCAAACATTTGGAAGTGGCAATACTTTTGGTGTGATTTAAATATAAGATAGTTTTCTACAGTTTCATGCTAGATTTAAGGAAATTTATTATCACCGTGGAAACTTTATACATTCCCAAAGCCTTAAGGATCCAAGAGTGTGGAACACTATCAAAGGAATTGCAGTAATCTATCCAATCTGTGCTGAGATTTCTATCTTTTTCATGCAATTTCCCAGGATCATTTTATTTATTGGTAGTTGATCTTTGCAGACATATGAACCTCTTCGACATCCACTCTGTTCATCGACAAAAGTGAAAGTACACTTCGTCAAGACAGACGTGATTGATTTATATGTGGTCAACAGACATGTTATTGGCCTATAATTTTTTGGATGATATATGTTACTAGTTTTTGGTTGGGGATATGTAATACCACCAATGATTCATTCTGGAATTATAATGAGGTTATTAATTAGTATTGATAAAGATTGTACAAGTGTTTTATGGATTGATGACAGATGATAGAGCCAAAATTGGGTACCTTGTCATTTCCTGGAAATTTACATTTTGGGGATTTTGCTTACATTTATTATATTTTTACATTCATCCACAGGTTTATCCTGCATTCTTTTTTGTTCTCGTTTAATCCTCTCTGCATTGGGATTAAATTCCTTTGAGCTGCTCCAAATATTCTCCCAACATTTTGCACTTCTTCAATAGATTTTGACTTTTTGACTGCTATCACTGTTCTTTCAATTTCCTTGTAAAACGACAGGAGGTCCGTTTGGAAAATCTTTTGCCGGTAGAACCTACAACTCTTTTCATATCGTCTTGTACTCTGTGCCTTTAATTGCAGTTTCTCTTGAAGTATTTCCTTGATTGGTGGAATTTCATTTACTGCTTTAATTTTATATTTCTGCTTGATCTTCTTGCTTTTTCGGGTTGAAACTTTATTATTATTGTTATTTTATTTCCTTTGATTTCTGGTGTGTACACATTTCTTTCCGGGTCTCGCCTAGACATCTAAGATTATAAATGGCATCATGGCGTTTTCTACTGACAGAAAAAATATTTTACAGAGACAAAGCCCTTCGTAAGGTGTGGGCTGTACTCGTTAGAACAATTTTTTGTATTTCTTTAAGGAATGGGCTTCCAGGAATCACTTCAATTAGTCTACTGGAATCTTTTCCAACCAATCCGAGGGCTCCAACTACAACGGGGATTGTTGATGTCCTCATGTGCCACATTTTTGAGATTTCCATTTCAAGATCCTTGTATTTTGATAGTTTTTGATGATCTTCAAAGATACATTACAATCTGAAGTTACTGCCATTATCAATAAGAAAGCACATTCTGTTTTTGTGCTCTTGGGTATTTCTTTAAGGTATGGGCTACCAGTAATCCCTTCAATGAGTCTATCGGAACCTTTTCCAATAAATCCGAGTGCTCCAACTACAACTGGAATTATTGATGTCCTCATGTGCCACATTTTTGAGATTTCCACTTCAAGATCCTTGTATTTTGATAGTGTTTTGAAGATCTTCAAAGATACATTACAATCTACAAAGACTACCATTGTCAATAAGAAAGCACATTCTGTTTTTGTGATCTTGGGTATTTCTTTAAGGCATGGGCTACCAGTAATCCCTTCAATGAGTCTATTGGAACCTTTTCCAATTAATCCGAGGGCCCCAACTACAAGATCTTGGAATTTTGTAATTTATTACAACGTTTCGGCCCCTGTACGCTCCGGCCTTCTTCAACAATATATGAGCACTGGTAAAAAATGATGCTGAAGACATTAGGTTTATAATACCCAGAAAATCACACACAGATGTCCTCAAGGACACATTGCACAGTGGATAAAGGCGTTAGTTAGATCCAGTGACAGGACCCAAAGAGTGTGAGTTCAATACCCGGTTAAGGCAGTGCAGAATTTTTCAGAGGGAAATCAACAGGAGATAACTGATAACTGACATCCATTAAACATGGAATGTGGAACTAGAACAGTCTGCCCCAGTGAGCGAAATAAAGGGTTCGACATAAATATGGCGACAAAGATGAGGACAATAGTCCGAATAATGTAAATAATGTAAAAAAGACACTGATACATAACATCAGGAAAAAAAAGTTGAAATTTCTAGGGTAAATAATGAGTAAAGAAAGAGTGCTTGGAAAATTTGATACTCACAGAAGACATGACATGAGGGACAGAAGAAAAAATCGTGTGGTCTACCTAACGAGCACATGGATAGCCGAACAAAGAATACACACCAACATAAATGCATTATTCCAACAGATATAACACACACACACACACACACACACACATATATATATATTCTAAAGAGAAAAGTGAGGCTGCAATATTTTTAGTTATAATGTGTATTTTTTTTAAATATTATACTTTATTTTACATATATATATATATATATATATATATATATATATATATATATAATGAATATAGTCAACACTTAGAGGCGACAGTCTTTTCATGTTATATGTAATCGTCAGGTCTGACGATTACATATAGCATGAAAGAGACTGTCGGAACTGTTGACTTCTATGTTCACTTTTATATTTACACACGCTCTATCTCTGATATTGAGCACTTTATCCCATAAATATAGCATACCTTAAGACTATATTTCTTTATATATATATATATATATATGGAAAATAAAATATTAAATGAAATATAAAATATTAAATAAAATGCAATAGTTTTTAGTTTTTAAGGTGTATTTTTAAATATATATTATACTTTATTTTCCATATATATATATATATATATAAAATAAAATATAATATAATATATATTTTTAAAAACCCTCTGTTTTTTCTTTAGAATATACACTTTTCTCTCGTTGGAACAACTATAAACTTTCACATATATATATATATATATATATATATATAAGACAATATGAATAAAGACAGAAGTCAAATTAAAATAATAACTAATAATTACATTAATATAAAAATAAATAAATGCACATGTATGTGTGTGCATGTGTATAACTGATTATAAGATAATGAACATTCAGGAGCAACAATAACCAGATTTAGTCATCTTCATTTGTTATGAATTAAATTATATCACTTAGCATCCTCCATAGCCTTCCTTGATTTTCACAGTTCGTTTTAAGAATATTTTTTGTGCGTTCTTGAATTAAAATGTTGTAAAATAAAATCCTTACATTTTACCATCAGAGGACGAAACACGTTTTATCTTTATTAATATATGTGTGTGGTGTTGGTTCTAGGGGGGGGGTATATACGTTATATATATATATATATATATATATATATATATGTGTGTGTGTGTGTGTGTGTAAAGGCAGGATGTGTGTGTGTGTGTGTGTAAAAGGCAGGATGTGTGTGTGTGTGTGTGTGTGTGTGTGTGTGTGTGTGTGTGTGTGTGTGTGTGTGTGTGTGTGTGTGTGCAAATGCATGGCCAATTTTTGACGGATTTGCACCAAAATTTACATGCGGGAAGACCGACTTTGCATTTCCCAAATCCCATCGATAGTGGAAATAATCGATTTTTTTCATGCTTCTACAGCAGTTTTCAAGTAGTTTGCAGCCATTTTCTACTTACCAGAGTGAGCGCCTATAGCTGGCTGCCACGAATAGGCGGGAAGCTTCTATTGGCCAGCGTGAGAGCCAACAGCTGACTGACACGAATGTTAACTAGCATGCTAGCATGCAAAAAAAATCGATAGCTGCATTCGTCACAAGTGGGAAAAATTTAAATCTGCATGGCACTTTACTCCAATTGGCTCATTCGCTTACTTAAATTCAACGTTGATTCTGATTCCGCAGAACTGGGTTCGGTGTGAAAAAGTATTTGTTGTTAACATTCTCTTTTCATTCGGTTTTTCCAGTTACGAGTCCTTTTTTAAAGCTGATCGTTTTGTGTTCATTTTGTTTAATTCTTTTTTTTGTAACGGATTTAATGTCTAGTGTAGAGCTTAGAAAAAATTCGCAGTGTGAGATAGGCAAGAAGTAAGACATGTAGCAACATCAACATGGCAAATGGCACTCCTTTAAAGGCAAGGAAGGGCAAAAATATTTTAAGTCAAGTGATAGCGATTGCTGTATGAGTCGTACGATTTTTGAATCAAGCACGGGCAAAGCCGGGTTATGCTGCTAGCATATATATATATATTTAAACATGTTTGGTTAAATACTTTAGACGTATTATGTCTATTTATTTAAATGTTAATCCTTTCCAGTCCACAGATTAATTTCTTGATAGCTGTAGAAAATTGATCAAGAAAAATATTTTAAATTTCTTTCAAATAATTCTTATTTTTCCAAGTACTTTCAATCTCTTCTTCCGAGATCATCTTCAGGGGTTGAGTGTCTGTGGATAGGTACACGCGTTAATAATACCGCAAAATGCAAAATAGTTAACCTTTATGCAAGGGAGGTAACTTATGTGTAAGAAAAAATCCCTTGCATAATGTGTAAATATTTTTATAAATCACTTCCATAACGGGTATGCTTGCCTTCCATATATATATGTGGGGGGGTGAGTTTATAATTGTTCCAACGAAAGAAAAATGTATATTTTTTAAAAAGAGAGTAACCACAAACTTGTGTGGTTATGATGTGGATTTGTCTTAGTGTGTCTATATATATATATATATATATATGTGTGTGTGTGTGTGTGTGTGTGTGTGTGTGTGTGTGTGTGTGTGTGTGTGTGTGTGTGTGTGTGTGTGTCATATATATATGTGTGTGTCTGTGTGTGTGTGTATCATATATATGTGTGTGTGTCATATATATGTGAGTGTGTGCGCACGCGCGTGTGTGTATGTATGCGTACGTGCGGTTCTGTGTGTGTGTGTGTGTGTGTGTGTGTGTGTGTGTGTGCGCGCGTAAATAGACACGCAAATCAAGGGAAGTTATTCTGTTATATGTTTTATTAGTTTTCTCCCTTAGATTATAAATTCTGCAGTTTATTATTTTCATATAATAGTGAATACTGTTTAACATTCTTTTAAATCTTTTTAAATCAATATTTCCCTGTACCTTAATAAATAACTGACGACCAATATCCGTTACTTCTTTTTATGCATTTCAACACCAAAATTTTGATATTTTTATAAATTAGCACTCTCCTGTTTATTATTGTCAGTTTGATTGTTTTATCTGTGTGTATTGTAAAGTCCAATAAAATTGTTACACGTATATGTCTGTAACCGGGTTTAGGTGATGTTCATACCAGTTTCATACCCGTAAAAACTGCATATTTTCCAGTGCAGATATTGGCTCACTCTATCATGCCGAGTTTTATATTCAGTGGGTGCTAATATCTTGCAACCTGATACATGATGGTCAATAGTTTCTGGATATTTATCACACAATCTGCATTTGGTGTTAACACAATTTTTCAGTATGTGTGCTTGGTAATTTCTAGTTAGCAACCATTGGTCCTGTGCTATAAGAATAAAGCTTTAGTTTCAGCTTTTAACCCTGCACTAGGTAACTATTGATGGGTACTAGTTTGTCTAAATCAGCTTGTTTGATACAGACAATAATCATTTTTGCATTTAGTACATTGCATTTGCCTTCTTTTTTAGGCTATTTTTCTGCACGTTAAATTTTTTGATTCGACTGTCTTTTATCAAATTGCGAAACGAAGGTCATCTTGAACGGATGCTCTTCTTGTTCACACAAAAAAAGGCAGGGTTGGTGGATACCAGCGCCATAATGACAGTGGTCGCGTGTATTGGGAAATTTTTGTCCTTAGCTTATATGTACGTGCATGGGTACCCTACTTTTAAAACGACCTTGTATTACACCCCGCCACTGTTCGGAGATGAATAAAAAAAGGATCAGCCCTCATTTATCCGGCCTTTAAACTGAGATCAAGGTGGAGTAACTTTTCTTCGGCTCACTGGTGTATTTTTGGTAGAGCGTATAACTACAAACTCAAAGTTTAGTATATGTGCGCTTTGTGTAAAGTCTCACACACATTGGTACAAATATAGATAAACATTGTATTTTAGAAAGAAGCTACTCGGCTGATTTAAAATCCAACAGGCCCCAACGGCTCTAATATAATAATAATAATAATAATAATAATAATAATAATAATAATAATAATAAAACGGTGCCTCCTTGTTGATATGGCAGTCCCTGCTGACTGCAATGTATATTTGAAGATATTCAAAAAGCTGTCAAAATACAAGGACCTTGAAATAGAAATCTCGAAAATGTGGCATATGGGAACATCAACAATCCCTGTTGTAGTTGGAGCTCTAGGACTGGTTGGAAAAAGATTGCAGTAGACTAATTGAAGGATTCCTGAAGTCCATGCATCAAGGAGATACAAAAAATTGTTCTGACAAGTACAGCCCACACTTTACGAAGGGCTTTATTTATTATTTTTTTTTTTTTTTTTTTTTGTCAGTGGAAAGAGTCATGATGCCATTTCTAACCTTAGGTCCCTGGGCGGGAACCGGAAAGAAATGTGTAAACGCCAGAAATCAAAAGAAAATAATAATAATAATAATAATAATAATAGGCTGTACATAAATAGAGTTTTAGGGGGAGAGGTCTCATCCAACTTGAACTAACTCTAAAAACTACAATAATCGGATTGGAAGCATACCTCACAAAAACCAAAGATACTCTCCTACAAATATTAAAACACCGAATTCAGTCCATCGACAAAAAAAAAACTGCACTCTTCAAGAAACAGCTTAATATACTTGAAACTCTACCAATAAAAAAAAGAAGCGATTACCATCTACACCAAACGAATAAAACAAAGTAAAACAACTTGGCCAAATGAAATTACAAAAAACTGGGAGAACAACGCGTTGCATAGCAAATACCTAAGAAGAACTAAATAAGCAGATGTGGACCAACAGAAAAGCTGAGACAGAAGACCTAATTAATGCAGCTCAGGACCAAAACCTTTCAACCAGATCCTATCCCTGTCACGTAATCAAGGATGGAACTAACTCGAAATGCAGGATCTACGCAAAATATGATCAAACTGTCGACCATATTATCTAAAGATGTCTGGAACTAACAAAAAAAAATAAATATACCCACAGACATAACAAGGTAGCAAGGTGCAAGAAGCACAAAATCGAAACCACTGAAAGATGGTATGAGCACTAAACAGACACAAACAATGTTGCCCAGTAAATCGCCCTACTAGGAACATCAGATATACTAAGAAAAAGTGCTATCAATTAAATGACAATTGTATTGGGCCTAAGAACCATTGTTTGGACCTGGCTCTACAGGATACAAACCAGGAAATAATAATAATAATAATAATAATAATAATAATAATAATAATAATAATAAATATTGAAGCAAATAGGTCAGCGGACATAATTGTCAAAAAAACGAAAAGAAAAAACTTGCCTACTAATAGATATGGCTTGCCCAGCGAGCTGTAACAAAGCAACCAAGGAATTTTAAAAATCTATCTAAGTATAAAGACCTGGAAATCAAAATAAAACAAAAATGTGGAAATTGAAAGCAAGAATACTTTCTGTCATAGTTGGTGCGCTTGGAATGATAACAAAAGGAACACAACAACACATTGAAAAAAATCCTTGCAAATCCCAGCTGAAGAGAAATATAAAAATTTGTCTTGATAAGTCCAGCCCATACACTAAGAACTTTGTTCATGTAACGCTAGTGATGTTGTGCGAGTTAGAAAAGCAAATCATGAAACGTAGCCATAACAACATATTACTACCTACCTTAGGTCTTCCCGTAGTCTTGGTAGCAGTGTGACCGTAGCAGAAATCGAAAGATGATGATGATGATGATGATGATGATGATGATGATGATGAAAGACTTTCTGGTCTCAGGTCGTCGGATATGGTAAAGTAATTTTATTTATTGCCCACTTATCTTCAAAAATCCCAACGCATTTCCTTACTCATAGTTTTGTCTTTCATTCCAACTTGAAGAAACGGAACCTAACGCGTTGTCACTTAAAACAGTTTTTCCACTTTTTCTATTATCTCCATTTTTTGTTTTAGATACTATACTACATCCGACTAACTCACCGTTTGTCTTATACGCATGAATAAACCAAAATTCTAGAATCTGTTATCTAAAGCTTAACAGTTGTAATATTTTGAATAGTTAATGCCATTCCATTTACACATTAGGTTATTATAGTGCACTATTTTAATTAGTTACTGCATTCTAATCTGTATTCGTTTGGTTTGCTTTGGTTTTTGTTTTACGGCATATGAACCTCAATGGTTATTTAATGCCGACAAGATTTTTATTGCTGATAATATCTTACCAGAAAAAATGTATTGCTGGTAATAATTTTTTTCTTCAAAATTCATTGCTGGTAATAATTTTCTTCTTCAAAATTCATTGCTGGTAATAATTTTTTTCTTCAAAATTCATTGCTGGTAATAATTTTCTTCTTCAAAATTCATTGCTGGTAATAATTTTTTTCTTCAAAATTCATTGCTGGTAATAATTTTCTTCTTCAAAATTCATTGCTGGTAATAATTTTTTTCTTCAAAATTCATTGCTGGTAATAATTTTTTCTTCAAAATTCATTGCTGGCAATAATTTTTCCCCAAAATGTATTAAAACCTATTTTTACACTTTCATTGCGTTTTGACCCGTAACTGGGATCCTAACAGATGCTACCATCCCAGGTCGGGAACACCAGCAATTAAGAGGTGGTTCTACGCTCCTGAAAACTTCCTGATCAAAGGCCTTGCTGTAGGATGTAATTCTTATCTTAACCTCTACAGTGGTGCAGTCGGCGCATTATGAAGCCCCAGATTTTGTTGTCAACATCTCAAACATTTACTCACAGCAGTTGTAATTGGTGAAGGTTTTCCGCATTGATGAAGCTAATATAATTTTAAAACACGCATTTTGCTAGAAAAGGACAAAGATGCACGCAAAAAAACCTTTACTGGAGATTTTAGCCTGACAGTGAAACGGACATTTCTTTTTGTTGATGAAGAAAGAATCCTGATATATGTTCCATTTTGAAAGATGAAGCTGAAAAAAAAATTATATTAAAATATTTTCTGAAGATCTTGCTTTCTTTCTTAGATTTCACACTTTGATTTAGCAGGAAAAGTATAATCTTAATATGATGCCAATATAGGCAGACACTTCTACTAACCAACACTTCTACCCCGCACATCTTCTACTCCACACTCCTTTTCGTTATCTCTCTCTCTCTCTCTCTCTCTCTCTTTTTTCTTTGTCTTTACAGTAAAATCATGTGAGTTTATATTAGATAATTAAGAATAACACTTGAATTGAAAATTTAAGACATTTAATTTCACATGACAACTACTTATTCATATGCCAAAGTATCCATTGGCATAGAATATGCATTATTATTGTTGCTGTTGTTGTTGTTGAAAGAAACTGTTGCACGTCAATAAAGTTAATCTGAAATACAAATATATGAACCTCAATATACCCATTATGACACCCAGTCTGATAAGGGTATATCAAGTATATGAATTATTATTAGTATTAATATTATCATTATTAATAGTAGTAGTATTGGCTGTTATTGGTAGGAGATATGTAATACCTTCAGTGATCCATTCTGGAACTTCATTGGGATTATTATATTTGCTAAAGTTCGCGCAAGGGTTTTATGGATTAATGATAGAGTTGGATACGTTATCATTTTCATTATTATTATTATTATTATCATTATTTATTTCCTTTGATTTCTGGTGTAAACCCATTTCTTTCCAGGTCCCAACCATAGACCTAAGGTCAGAAATGGCATCACTGACTGACTATTTTTTGAGGAGAAAAAACTAAGATCATACGCATTTTACAAAGATAAAGCCCTTCGTAAGGTGTAAGTGTACTTTTAAGTACAATTTTATTATAAATATTATTACTATCATTATTGTTGTTGTTGTTACTGTTGTCGCTAACACCTTTAGCTGATAATACAGAATACTGTGCTCACAAATTCTCTTCAAATTTTACTCTTTACTCATCTGGAGTATCTTAAGAACTGAGCTCTATTTTGTGATAAGCTCATAACACGGTCTATGATTTCTGATATTATCTCTAAGCTGAATCTCCACAAAGCACATAGACTTGATGGTATCCCTGCAATAGTGTTCCTGAACTGGTTCCTGTTCCCTCTAAAATCTACAATAAATGTCTTGGTGCTTCATACTTTCCTGCTTGCTGGAAATCCTTTTCTGTAGTTCCAGTCTTTAAGAACTCGGACGAACCATCTGACCCTTCTATCGGCATATTAGCCTTCTACCTATTTTTTGTAAAATATTAGAAGCTCTAATCAACTGTCAATTGTTTAAGCATCTCACCACGTAGGGTCTACTTTCAGTAATATGGCTTTTGCTTCTCTCGGTCGACTGATGATGTATTAGCGATTATTTCTGAGTCTGTAATGTTTTAGATAAGAATAATGAATAGGCTGTTGCTTTAGATATCTCGAAAGCATTTGACAAGGTTTGGAATGCTGGCCTTCTTCAAAAGTTGAAAGGTTATAGTGTCTCTGGACGAATTTGAATTTATTCGATCTTTCTTATCAAATTATGAAATGAAAGTTGTCTTGAATGGCCACTCATCTAGAGCTTTTTTGCATTAATACATATATCCCTCAAGTCACTATCCTTGAACCTACGTTGTTTCTAATTTTCCTAAATGATCTTCCTGATGTCATCAGTTCTCAACTCGGTATCTATGCTTTACTCCTATATTAATAGTAAGTCTGATTGATTCGATAAAGTCAAATTGGCAGCTGATCTCAAAAATGTCCTACAGTTTGTTGTTAACTGGAGCAAGAAATGGCTTGTTAATTTTAGCACCTCCAGAACGAAACTGCTCTCTTTTAATCATTTGATAAACCCTAAAAAAAATTAAAAATAAGGACCTGCAATATTATTAGTCCTAACCTGGCATCTCGACTTCAGTTACTTTTCCATCGCCATAACGAAGTTTTCCTGAGTCTTTTCTATGAATATTTTCATAATAATTGTTTTGATGACCTTTCCTCTATGGTACCTAGAATTTAAGATCTTATCATTTTACAGTTGAAAAGGCTAGATGCAATCGTACATTTTATGCTAACAGTTTCTTCTGTCGCACTTCTCGCTTGTGGAACACTCTTCAGGTTTCTTGCTTTACATTTAACTTTGTTCTTCAAAAATGTAATTGCAATGTCAATCGTTTTTCTGTTTTCTTAATTCCTCTTCTTTTATTGTTCTCTTCCTTTAATACTTTCTCATACTCTCTCACATTCAGTAACCGATTACGTTCTAATTGCTTTATAACCTTCCTTGGGGGGGGGATTATTGAAAAATATAATTTATTATTTAATAAGTGTTAAAAACGAAAAAAAAAATCATAAAAAGACTGAATTAAATCTGCCAGACACATTAAATTAAATTTGAAATTTAAAATTTCAGCGTTCCAACATTTTCAGCGTTCCAACATTTTCAGCGTTCCAACGTTTTTAGCGTTTCCTGTCTGTGCTTAATTATAATCAACGCTACTTTTTATATCCACATCCATTCTTACATATATATAATTACATTAACAAAACATTACTTTAGTCCGACGTTGTCTAAAAGGACAAAAGGCGTCACACAATTTTTCTACTAGTGCATGACTGTATCATGCTAACTTTTATATCCCGTTCAGGTGGATGTGCGCGTGATGTAATGTATATTGGCTCAGGATGAGAAATCGGAGAGCCGAGTTCAAATTTCAGTCGGGTTTGTTATCTTCACATACGGGAAATTATTCTTGGGGAATAAGTATAAATCTATCTCCTCTCCCTAGCTATGAGTTAAATAGTAGGTCATGTATCCAGAAAAATCAATTTTATTCTCAAGAAATTGTTAATCCAATAGTCATTTGCAAAAAAAATTTAAAAAAAAAAAAAGAAAATTGCTTACAATATGTTTCCGCTTCAAATAGCCAATAAAGGGTCGATAAGCCGTAAAAACTAATTAATTAAAATCCTTTTTGAGACATGTGTCTGCATACACTTATATGAACAAAAGCTTCTTTATCTCCACAACGGCAACATTTGTTATCTTTTTGTTGTTGCTGTTGTTGTTTTTTATCAGATATATTTTGGCCTATGCAGAAAAACTTTCAGCACTTTTTCTGAAAGAGAAAAAAATCCTTAGATATTTACCATTTGAAATTTAAAAGAAAAAGTCCGAGACCGAACAACAGAATAATTATTTAATATCTTCTAGTGTATAATTAGCTTTCATTGTTTTGTCTTCTGCTCATGCCTGCGTCACCTTCGGTCTATAAAAAGATATATCCGCTATTGTCAACAGTAAGCTTACCTGAGCTATTAACGCTCGCATAAAAAAAACAATAAAATACTTACAATTGGGTCAAAATACTGCTATGAAACAATAAAAGAATCAATGTGTTGCCTTTGTATACAAATATTTCACATTAATATAAGGTCTAAATGAACAGACAGCAGCTTGTAAGTATTATACGATGATCGGTCAAAAATTAATGTCAATTTTAATTTAATTTAAAAATATAAGTAAAAGAGAATCTTAGGGATTGAAAATCCAAGGGGAAAATATTTGAAGTTAACCTTCTCTTTTCCTGCCTATAATGGAAGAGCTATGGAAGAATGGTTTATTCCCCTGTTTGTATTCGACCACGGCCTCCAGATGACTTTGGAATCTCTTGCAACTCTTCTGGGCGCTCTCCTTGTTTAAGTCGATGGATGTTCAACTTTGGTGTTACAAGAATTTTTGTTGGTCCCTCGCTCAATAATCAAAGCGATTGCAGTCTGGGGAGTTACGTAGCTAGATGTAAGGGTGATGTAGTCGCAGAAATTGTTTGACATCAATGATTGGGTTCTCCCTCTTGTATGGCATGGTGCAGAGTCCTGCTTCAAGACATAGGTTCTTACAGCAGTCACTCTCTTGATTTAGGGCAGCACTACTTCCTCAAGGCACTTGATGTACGCTTCCGTGTTGAGGCCCTTAGCGACAAATTCTGGAGTTCTTTTCTTATCAGAAAGATCAGACTGAGTTTCCGTGTCGGCAAAATCAAAAACAAACAACACGCAATGCGCGAAATTAAAATATAAAATCGCGAAAATTTACTCATCGCACCGTGTATATATATATATATATATATATATATATATATATATATATATATAATTATATGAATCATTCATACAAAAAAAAAAAATATATTTAACATTTTTTCGGATTACATCTATATTTTCGTTGTCCTCTTATTACCGAGAAGTAAAAAACAAGAACAAATCAATTTCCATACCTGAGGATGTCTGTAGGAACAGACGAAAGCTTGTAAAAACTAAAACAGACCTTATGCAACTGGAATTTATAAACAGGGATCATATCATTCATATACAGGTTTGGGGTTAGTGTATCTTATTGAAATTGTTTGCGAAGATGTATTCTCGCCATTAACCTTTATATTTGTTTTTTGTATGAATGATTCATGTAATTATAAATTAAAATTGCACCTATAATCGAAATATATATATATATATATATATATATATATATATATATATATATATATATATGCGTATATTTAGGCAGCATATATTCATTAAGACAGGTTTCGTTAAATAATTTAGACATGTTCTGTCTACTTATTCTCGATAGGATCCTTTCATACTCGCGAATAAGCTTTTTTTGTGTGGTTTTTGAAAGACGAGGTTAAAACGGCGTGTTGATTCATATTGTATTTATTTCCGAGTACTTTCGACATAGCATAATGTCATCATCAGGGTATTGTTAATTATAGGATAAGTGTTCTAGTGTTCATGGTTGAGGAAAGAACTATTAGTACGGATACAAACATTTTAAGGTAAGATTCTCAATCAGCTTCAAAAGATCGCGATAGACAACTCATGACGTTCAGTCACAAGAATGTTACACCCTGATTCCATAATTACTGTTCTATCTTATCGAATGAATTGTTGGCTTTATAAATTCTCCTTGTAACTTCACTTTTCAGTGTGCATATTTTCGTTAGACTATTACTAATATAAACAAAGTTATTAACCATATCTACAGCTACATTATATTTTTAATTACACGCATTGTTTCTTTTTGATTTTGTCGATTACACAGTATAGTAGGGTCAGTTGGGCACCATCTGTGAGAAAAAGAGCACTATGAGCAATTCTCTCTGCCAGAAAACTTTGAAACGGCATGCTGTACTGCTTGGCATTTGCACCAGAATCTCCAATACAAACATTTCAGAGTGTTTGAGTGTCAATCTGAGGAAAATGCAGAGGATTCAGAGAGTGGGATGAATTAATGGTGGAGCAACTCAGAAAACTCACTCTGATCGTTCTGATAAGAGAAGAACTGGATTTATTGGTGAGAACCTCAGACTCAACACGGAGGCATACATCTAATGCCTTGAGAAGTTAATGCTGCCTTGGGTCAAGAGGATCGCTGCTGGACTAGCAACAGGATTCTGCACCATGCCACACAAGCAGGAGAGCCTAATCATGGCTGTCAATCAATTTCTACGACCTCATTGCCCCTTACATCTGGCCACCTAACTCCCCAGACTACGACCTCTTTGATTATTATGTGTGGCGCACAGACCAACAAAAATTCTTGTAACACCAAAGATGAAATGAAAGCAAGTATTATTCAGCAACTTAAACAAGGAGACCGCCCAGAAGAGTTGCAGGAGATTCCGAAGTTGTCTGGAGACCGTGGTTGAATCCTATGGTGATTTTATTGAATAAATGTATTCTTTAGTATTTCCAAGATATTTCTGTGTAATACTGGTAAATATATCTTCTAAAATAAGATGTCAGTTTTATTTTCATTTTTACGTAATTTATACGACAATTTATCCATCGCAGCCTATATACCCGCATTTGATTAGACGTTTCATTTATTTATTGAACAGTATATTTATTTATCTACCGGCCTAAATATTCGAGAAATCTTAAAAAGAAGAATATGCGCTCTCCGGCAGGATTCGAATCTGCGTCCACCTGGGCAGAGGGACGTGCCTTAACGGACTCGGCCACGAAGCAGCTTTTCTAATTCCTCGAAATTATCATATATGTCCAGTTTCGTATCCAAAGTATCTTTTAATTTTTATCTACTAAAAATAATATTTACTAAAAATCTATCGGATTAATAAATAAAAATAAAAAAATCCATTACCTCCTTACTTCTTTAGAAAATTATATATATATATGTGTGTGTGTGTGTATGTATATATATATATGTATATATATATATATATATGTGTGTATATGTGTATGTATATGTGTGTGTGTATATAAATATATATATATATATATATATATAAAAAGTGAACAGAAAAGTCAACACTTAGAAAACATTTTGTTTCATGTTAGACGCAATCGTCAGTTGTTGACGACAAAATAATAAAAACAGTTTATTGCCTCTGACCGTTGATTTTAATAATAAACTTTTATATTTTGAACGCTCTATCCCTGATATTGAAACTTTATCCCATAAATATAGCACACTTTAAGACTATACTTTTCATATTTATATATATATATATATATATATATATATATATATATGTTACTCGTTTTGAAAAATCTCTTGATGCATTTAAAACAAATCGGTCCATCGAGGAAATGGGGTGGGGAAGAAAGAACCAAGAACATTAAAACAAGATAAAAAACAACCGTGAAGTGTTTTTTCTCCAAATCAAAAAAAAAAACAAATGAGTAAAAAGACAACTATGTAAAGTGCTCAGTACACTAAGTAGAGCGATAAACTAGTACTATGATTATCTTTGGTTATATATATATATATATATATATATATATATATATATATATATATATATATTATGTGTGTGTGTGTGTTTGACTTATGTTGAAACATACATGCATATTAAGACATTGCAAGAATGACTTTCTTCTTTCCTGTTGAATTAAGCTGCTTCATGTTCAGAAAAATAAATTTTACAGATAATTATAATAAATTTTATTCCAGTCAAATGAGCTCGAATTTTTTTTTTTTTTTTTTTTTTCAACTAAGATTAATTTTTCAGTGTCCATCCTGTGAATTTGGGAACACCTTGAGATGGGGTAATGGTCATCGAGCTAAACTTATTAATCCTTATATAACTGAATTCAATTCTCACTCATTGGTCCGTATTTGTGGTAGAATGTCGAAACTAAGCTACGGCTAGTACTTTTAGAATGACTCGGAATCGGGTTAGTGTTAGTAAGCTAGTCTGGCTAACAATTACGTCCTGGAGTGAATTCAATCCTCACTAGGTGCCGAATACTTGCCAAAACTAATACATTCTTAGTAAATAAATACACATATGAATTTAGTCAGTCAGTGCCGTATGACAGTGTTTGAGCCTTTTATATTTTATATATATATATATATATGTGTGTGTGTGTGTGTGTGTGTGTGTGTGTGTGTGTGTGTGTGTGTGTGTGTGTGTGTGTCTGTGTTATTGACTAGCGTTTGGTTGCAAGAAAGAAATACGACAACAGCAGAAATAGATTTACCTGATTTATTTCAACAGGAATGTGTGGGTTTTGGACAGCTACCTTGTGGTATAGTTCATAAGCCGGCTTCCGATCTGGGTTGATCTCTCATAGTAGTTCTCACTGGTTGGTGTGGCGCTACTACTGCTGACTGCTGCTGGCTGCTCAGACCGACCGTGACCGATCTCTTCCCTGGCCTCCTGTTGACTGCTGTTGTACTTCCCCGTGTGACCTTTTTTTATGGCGTTTTTATGGCTTAACAGGCTCTAAAAAAACGACGCGAGTATAATTAGGAGGGAAGCACTTTTATTGGTCGAAAAATAGAAACAAACAAAAAAAAATATTATTTTATTTTTCGACCGGAACAGTTGCGTCGGGCCTATGCGTAAACGACGATAATGGTCATTTTGTGACGGGGCCTTGTCCCGTTCACATCAAACTCTCGCTCTTGAGTATGTTAGTTTATTTGCATGCAAATCAGCCGAGATAATGTTATATATATATATATATCCCATATATATATATCTTATATATATATATATATATATATATGTCGTGTAATTTATTGGGGTTATTGTAACGTCTCCCTTTAATGTAGTTCTTATCGCTCACCCCTTAACCACCTTTATCTAGAGACGAGACGCGTTAAATTTGAGCAACATCCAGCCGACACACTGAGGTTAAAATAGGAAACTAAAATGATACATATGACACACTCATATCCTCTCTCCACCTCACTTCCTCACTTCGTTAATTTTGCGTATACTTGATGAAATCCGTAAAAACGTGTGAATTTCTTTTCATTTTTCATTTCAGCTTTTGGAAGTAAAGTCTGATGATCCAGAACCCTGTTAAAGGGGTTATGGTGAAATAACTTATTACATGGAATCTTAACGTGGTCTGTCTTTTATTCAAACATATATATATATATATATATATATATATATATATATATATATATATATATATATATATATATATATATATCATGTCATATATATATTTTAAATGATAATGATGATAATAAAACAGGTCGTTACCATTCTATCAAGATAACTATTTCGTACATCTGTGATTACTCTTTATGAAATGTCCTGTTTTGTCTCCAGTTCTTAATCCTATACGAAATATTTGTGGAATGATCACAAGAGATGGACTTCACAGTAACATTAACAGCGCAGATCATTACCATTCTGTAAAGATAACTGTTTCGTACATCAGTGATTACTTTGTATCTGTTATGAAATGTCTGCAGACCGCAATATACAATGTGGAATGATAGCAACAGATGTGTACACTGACAACACCCATTAATCTATTCTTAAGCAAGTGAAACAGGCTATCATGAATGCACGGGACAAAACCAGTTCATATACGCTCTCTAAATTAGCAAATTCGGTGACAGATCTCGTGCCATTCAGGTTTTGAAGGCGAAAGGTGCAGCCATAAAGTAATAACCTTTTTTTTTTCTTTTTTGCTAAATAATATTTTCTTCATTAAAAACGTACTGCCTACTGTATTATTATTTTTTTCACAATTAATAAACATCAGTATTTTTTCTGCTTTTCGAACAGGAAATATTATCCTAAAAAATAATTCAAAATAAAATTTTAAACTATACAAAAAATATTTAAAATAACTTTGATACAGTTCATAAAATCAACGTACTCGCTTTTAAATAAATTCCACTGAAAATAACAAATTTACCGATGAACATCCAAAGATATAGTAAAACTTAATTGTGTTTGAACGGGTGTGGTGCTCTAATTCGGACAAATTTTACAAATCTATGACACAAATTTGGCAAACAGGAGACTAATAAAATTTTGTTGTCATTAGGTATATTTTTATGACTACATGTTTTTTCAGCCCATCGGCTGTTTTAAAAACTTTTCTACAACAAATGCTATACGAATGTTCAGTACTTAATGGCATCGGTGCGCTGTTACGATGACTTCGCATATAATATAGTTTTTTTCTTTACCCAAACAAAGCCTACCACAAATATCGCAAGTGAGGTCATGCTTGCCATTTCTATAGTCTAGAAGTTCCATATCAAAACGTTTATATATTATATATATATATATATATATATATATATATATATATATATATATATATATTATTAAAAAGATAAACCGTAAACGTTTTGGGTTGAAATGTGGATTTTTTTTATTTCTAAGTATATACTCTATTTTGCATAATTCTGCTACACGGGTTTCTGGTTTCGCGACCTTCTTCAAGCAAAGAGTAGATATTTCCACATATTATAAAAATGAATTTTTGCGTGGTAGTGATTCAAATGTCTTTCTTGGACCAAATATATAAGGATATAATAAAAAGACTTAAGCACTAATATTCCATGGTTATAAACACTAATATTCCATGATTATTATTGGAAAATGGGTATGCTGTCACACACACACACTCACACACACAGATATATATATATATATATATATATATATATATAGTCTTAAGATGTGCTATATCTATGGGATAAAGTGCTCAATATCAGAGATAGAGCGTGCGTAAATATTAAGTGAACGTTGAAGTCAACACTTAGAGGCGACAGACTGTTTCATGCTAGACGCAATCATCAGGTCAAAAATACACTACCCACAATGCACCACTGACCCGTATATATAAATAGCCGAGAAAAATAACAGCACTCGTGGCCTGACGAATGCATCTACACATGAAACAGACTGTCGCGTCTAAGTGTTAACTTCAATGTTCACTTTTATATATATATGTGTGTGTGTGTGTGTGTGTGTGATAAAATATAGTTTTATGGTATTTAGGACTAAAAGTGCTCAATATCAAGAATAGAGCGTATGTAAATATAAAAGTGGATATTTAAGTCAACGCCCACCAGCAACAGTTCGTTTCATGATTAAACGCATGATGGCCGGAAAATTACGTTTCAAGCATGAAACAGATTATCAGCGCTGTGTGTTGACCTGAGCTTTCATTATGCTCAAAGCTATCGTTAATATAATCCTATATATTTTTTTCTTTTTATGAGTAAACGGTGTTTAATTAAGTGCAAAGTTAAATGTGGATTGTTTAATGTAAAATTAATCAACTTTATACCAGATAATATTGAGAGAAAAAATGAAAACAAATTAAATAAATTCAAGTATTAACACGTTAAAGCCGCTAATACAATATATTTATATCTCCTCGATAAAGTCATTCTAATAAAACAAAATAAACTTTGCAAGTATTTAAAATGTATGATTCTTATCTATCAGTTATATACTGCGTATGGTTGCAAGAGTAACAAGCAAAAACAACAATGTATTGCCGGTGAGGCGGAAAAAAGAGTTAAAATAAAATTGTCTGTATTGCCGGTATAATGGATCATGGGGAAAAGTTTCTTTTGTGAATCAACCTGGAGGATGAAAGAGTTAATTTTGTACGGGCCTGGAGTTGAATCCTGTATCGTGTCGGTTAACCTGAATGCCACTAGTAAACTCTGTGACTGCCTGCTTTTTCACCTTGAATGTTGACGAGCGGTTCCTCTTAAGCAGTCAGGGTTGACACATGATTCAGCATTTTTTGTCATGCTTTAGCGTCAACGTTCATGATTGTCTCCGACATTTCCTTTCATTTTAATGTTTTTAGGGATTTGTTTTGTGAAAAGGTGAGAAACTCGGAGCCAATGCACAGAGAGCACTTTTTTTATTTTCAATTTTGCTTTCGAAGCGTTCACATTCGACCGGGAGGTTTTGATATGGAAGTGAATCTGAAAGAGATCTAATTTGAAGCAGAGTACAACATATCTATGAACTTCTCTTTGTGTTGCACAGTCACCTCATAGCGGGATGTCCTGGTCAATGACGTCAATTCGATATAATGTTGCATCTTCTCTCGGTCGATGATCGCTAAATGTTTTGGGCTTGCAATGAATGGCATCAAACACCTCATTAGCTTAACCATTTTATTAGTGTGTCGACATATACTAACTATCCAGTGGAGGTCGTTCCGCCTCACTGGGTAGCCGTTTCAAACATAAAAGAGAATACGTCTAAATTGCTTGACAATTAAGATTCGACTCGCTGAAACCTTTCTCCTATCTTTTTTCTCACGCTAGCTAAGCCAATCAAAATAAACTTCCCATATTATGGCTTGCATCTGACCTCGAAGGTCAATCCCCGGATGTCGCAACTGAGATACACTTCCCACTAAAAATAATAGTCTGCTAAACTATTATTTACCATTTGTACTTTTTACTCGTTCATTTTATAAAAGAGCAGATTAATACCAATCTTTAGTTCCATTTTCTCCTTTACTTCCACAATATTGACACCAGAACTAGCTAACTGTATTCCCTATACCCATGATATCCGAATCTCCCAGAATTATTTAGCTGTTAACAGAGAAGCAGATGTTAATGCAAGAGAGAATTTCATTATTTTTCTTTCATGTTAAAACTATACCTGACAATTTTATTTGTGCTGTGATTACACCAACAAGGATTTTGAAATGGGCCACAAGTCTGCTAGAGAGTTGCCAGGCTCACTCGAAACCGGTCTTTCTTCAATGGATACAGAAGTAAAACTGGTGATTAGTGCCTAAGGAAACACCAAGTTTACAAGGCCACCTTTACCTCTCCTCTGAGTCTATGGCTGAATCTGACAAATTGAATTACAAAGGACACAATGGTTGAATTAAAAATAAACATTCAGTGTAAAATATATATATGGTCGTTCCTTGTTATGGTAGAGGGTTAGCATGACCCAATCCCAAGAGCGAAGCCGTCTGGAGTTCCAACACCTGTAGAGCCACTCACGATGGTAAGGTCGACGATGAGGGACCAGACAGAGCGCGACCAACTCCCGGAGAACCCAGTGGCGAAATAAGAAAATATGTACAAGATCTCAACGGCCAAACCACCGAAAGAGATCAGCACCAGTCGGGCTGGCCTGTCTCAAAATTCCCTTCTGGTCAAGAGTGTGAACTTCTCGTCGCGCAGAGTTGTCTACCAAAATTAAATTCACACGAATAGCCTCGTCAAACTCTGATTCACTGCCATCTCTGCCACCGCCACCAGAGGTGAGAAAGGGAATAGGAAAAGAGGATGATGATACTGATCGGAGTGGGTGCCGACAATGTATTAAATTTCTCCATGAACAAAGACTGAATAATATTTTCTAATCTATATATATATATGGTTGTGGCTTCTGTCTGTCTGTTATCAAACTCCTCCTAGGGTTTGAGAGATAGACCCCCATAATATATATTCTGAAACTACAATACCCAGGGTACCTAGATAAGTATATTTCATTTTAATGAAAGGCGCTCCACGAGAGCGGGTGCACAAACCACTCCACTGAATTATTTTTCCTTTGATATAAATTAAATTTAAATTTGAACAAGGAAATGATTCTTAGGGTACCTGGATATGTATATTTCCTTTTGATTAAATGGGGTCTACAAACAGCACCCCACCACTGATATTTTTCTCTTTGATTTAAATGTGAACAAGGTAATGACTCCTACCTAAAATATAGAAGGAGAAAACCAGAAGATGGAGGTCACATCAGCAAGATCATTGAGTAATATTGAAATGCATCTTTTTTCTTCACAAATTATAATAATGATTTAAAATCAATCATTATTTTCTTATAAAAAATGTGTGACATGCAGCAAGGTGCGGGTAATTTAGCTAGTTTTTTTGGTTTTTTTTGTTAATACAGTTACAGATCTGAATGGTATCTTGTCTCTCTTTAGTATTTGATCTCATTTTGTTCCTCATCATTTGGCACAACTGAGTTTCATGCATGAAACCCAGATTTATACCAAACAGTGAAGAACAAATGTATATTTATTAGTAGTATAAGCATATATAAAGAAACAAATCTAAAAATAAATATACTAAACTTTTAGAGAATTTTTAAACAAAAACACTATATTTTCGCACACATCCCTGGCCTTCTTAAAATGTTAACTAAAGGTGTGTATACTGAATGACATTTTATTCAAACAGGTTTTCCCTGTTTTACAAAATTAACAATTCAAAATTCATATATATTTTTTTATAATCTTACCATAGTCATGACGTGCTTAATAAACTGAAAAAACCGATGTGTGCGATTTCAGTGTCTAGAAATATTTACCTTACCTACCTGAAAGCCTTGATTAAATCCTTTTAATATTTACATAATGGTTGCTATATTTTATTAGTGTATATTGTAGTTAAGCTTTAACAGATCTTATATTTTGAAAGTTCTAATGTAAGCCAAAAAATCCAATGATCAATAAATTTATATAAATGAAGTACATTAAATATGACGTATATAAATAATGAAAATATATGTAAATAATGAAAACAAATGTAAATAATGAAAATATATGTAAATAATGAAAACAAATGTAAATAATGAAAATATATGTAAATAATGAAAACAAATGAAAATAATGAAAACAAATGTAAATAATGAAAACAAATGAAAATAATGAAAACAAATGTAAATAATGAAAACATATGTAAATAATGAAAACAAATGTAAATAATGAAAATATATGTAAATAATGAAAACATATGTAAATAATGAAAACAAATGTAAATAATGAAAACATATGTAAATAATGAAAACAAATGTAAATAATGAAAATATATGTAAATAATGAAAACATATGTAAATAATGAAAACAAATGTAAATAATGAAAATATATGTAAATAATGAAAACATATGTAAATAATGAAAATATATGTAAATAATGAAAACATATGTAAATAATGAAAACATATGTAAATAATGAAAACAAATGTAAATAATGAAAATATATGTAAATAATGAAAACATATGTAAATAATGAAAACAAATGTGAATAATGAAAACAAGTAAATAATGAAAATATATGTAAATAATGAAAACAAATGTAAATAATGAAAATATATGTAAATAATGAAAACAAATGTAAATAATGAAAATATATGTAAATAATGAAAACATATGTAAATAATGAAAACAAATGAAAATAATGAAAACAAATGTAAATAATGAAAACAAATGTAAATAACATATAGCATATACAAGTATATTGTTAATATCTATAAGAAAGTGAATTCTATAAAAATGCAAATGTGCCATTTAAGAAAATAATTTATTATACTTGTTATTATTTAGTTCTGGCTTGCTGTTTGATATAATCATTTAATAGTCTTTCATCTTAAATATCATCATTATTATCATTTATTTATATATTTTCACTTTTTGTGACTTTTGTTTTATTCAATCTTCAAAATCTTTTACCCAAATTATCATTATTATTATTATTTCCTTTGGTTTCTATTGTATAAACATTTCTGTCTGGGTCCCAACCAGAGATCTAAGGTCAGAAATGGCTTCATGACATTTACCACTGAATAATTTTTGTAAGAAAAAAAAACTATCACATGCATTTTACATAGATAAAACTCTTCATAATGAATGAGCTGTACTTGTCAGTACAATTTTTGGTATTTCTTTAGGTCATGGGCTATCAAGAATCCCTTCAATTAGTATATTAGAACCTTTTTCAATCAATCTGCAGGCTCCAACTACAACTCAAATTATTGATGTCCTCATGTGCCACATTTTTGAGATTTCCATTTCAAGATCCTTGTATTTTGATAGTTTTTTGAAGATCTTCAAAGATACGTTACAATCTGAAGGGACTGCCATGTCAATAAGAAAACACATTCTGTTTTTATGATCTTGGCTATTTCTTTAAGGCATCGGCTACCAGTAATCCCTTCAATGAGTCTATCGGAACCTTTTCCATTCAATCCGAGGGCTCCAACTACAACTGGAATTATTGATGTCCTCATGTGCCACATTTTTGTGATTTTCATTTCAAGATCCTTGTATTTTGATAGATTTTTGAAGATCTTCAAAGATACATTACAATCTGAAGGGACTGCCATGTCAATAAGATAGCACATTCTGTTTTTGTGGTTTTTCATCACAATAGCTTTAATTGTTACAGGTCCTATCTCTGTAACTGTGTCTGGGTAATGTGCATATCAGCTGCTGCTGCTTCCTATTATTATTATTATTATTATAAAAAATTTTTTTGACTTGTATTTGTTTTATAATTACATGTTGGTTTATAACCAATGAGCTAGAGCAAACAAAAGACATAATGTTTTGTTATTTTCACTTAATTAAACAAAAGACAGCTATGAACAAAAAAACTTAAATGGACAAAGCTCTTTGCAGGATATGGACTGTGCTTGTTAGAAATATTTTTTTTATTTCCTGAGGAAATGGTGCACCAGGGATTTTGTTAATTTCTTATTGAGTTTCTTTCTTTATCAAACCCCAAATTTTAGGTGTCATGTTCTATTTTTTTTAATTTCCATCTCCAGGTTAGATTTTCAAAAATTTTTGCAAAGATGGTTTTGTCACTTGATATGCTTATGTCAATCAATGTGTAAATTTTTTCTTTTCTGTCTAGGTCTAGGTGATTTGCTTGTATTGTTCAATTGCGTTGATAGAAAAATACCACAGGATGGTAACATCTGCTTCCACAACTAAATATTCAGGAATGATGTTCCTACCATTTTACAGCTGGTAATGACAAATTTTCCAATGCCGATATTGACCTATCCTGTCATGATGATTTTTGTACCCATTGGGTGGGAGTAGTGACCATCCTGAGATATGGTGATCAATAGTTACAATGTACTGGTCACAGAATCTACATTTTGGGTCACTACTATTATGCAAGATATTAGCTTGGTAATTGCATGTAAACAGACTCTGGTCTTGTGCAGAAAGAATGAACCATTCAGTCTTACCTTTAAGTCCTGGACTCCAGGGATGATTTTTCCTTTTGTTATCAGACTCAAAGCTCCAACCATAATAGGAACAGTTTTAGATTTTAAGTGCCACATTTTTTCCATCCCTAAGTTTTCATGTTTGGTTAGTTTTTCAAAAACCTTTACAAATATGGTTTTGTCAATTGGTACACTCATGTCAATCAATGTGCAAACATTTTCTTTTCTTTATTTACATTATTCAGACTACTGTCCTCATCTTTGTCGCCATATTTATCACAACATTTCGGCCGTTGTACACTCCAGCCTTCTTCAGGAATGTCAAACTGAGGTAGACTGTTCTAGATCCACGTGCCATTTTGATGGATGTCAGTTATCAGTTATCTCCTGTTAATTTCCCTCAACCGGGTATTGAACTCACACTCTTTGGGTCCTGTCACTGGATCTAACCAACGCCTTTATCCACTGTGCCATGTGTCCTTGAATTTCTGGGTATTATAAACCTAATGTCTTCAGCAACTATTTTTACCAGTGCTCATATTGCAATTTTGCTGTTATCATTTTATGTTTTTTTACCAGATAAAGGCATTGGTTAGATCCAGTGACAGGACCCAAAGAGTGTGAGTTCAATACCCAGTTAAGGCAGTGGAGAACATGGCACGTGGTCTACCCCAGTGAGCGAAATAAAGGGTTCAGTTTGACATTCCAACCACCTGAAGAAGGCTGGAGCATACAACGGCCGAAACGTTGTGATAAATATGGTGACAAAGATGAGGACAATAGTCTGAATAATGTAAATAATGTACATAATACCTAATCTCAGAAATATAGACAGTTTTCTTTTCTCTCTTTGATAATAATATCTGGATGTCTTGCTTGTATTGTTCAATCTGTGTTGATAGAAAAATCCCATAAAAATCAAACAACACAAAAGTAAAAAATATCAGAAATTCTTTGTTCTTTTTCTCCATATCTCATTCTCTGTTGAAGCTTTAATAAAAGTGAAACATGTCAGATTGGTAAAAGTTTCCTATTTGTTCTTCATCTTATCATAATTGAAATTATATATAAAAAAAAGAAATCACTCCACTTTCTTTCTTAAGAAAGCAAGCAACTCCTAGATAATAAATAAAAGCAATTAAAAGCAATCTCTGGTCATCTAGAATTTTGGAGGTGCAAACAAATATACCATTGTATCATCAGCATAGATATCAGCATATCTCAGGATGGTCACTACTCCCACCCAATGGGTACAAAAATCATCATGACAGGATAGGTCAATATCTGCATTGGAAAATTTGTCATTACCAGCTGCAAAATGGTAGGAATATCATTCCTGAATATTTAGTTGTGGAAGCAGATGTTACCATCCTGTGGTATTTTTCTATCAATGCAATTGAACAATACAAGCAAATCACCTAGACCTAGACAGAAAAGAAAAAATTTACACATTGATTGACATAAGCATATCAAGTGACAAAACCATCTTTGCAAAAATTTTTGAAAATCTAACCTGGAGATGGAAATTAAAAAAAATAGAACATGACACCTAAAATTTGGGGTTTGATAAAGAAAGAAACTCAATAAGAAATTAACAAAATCCCTGGTGCACCATTTCCTCAGGAAATAAAAAAAATATTTCTAACAAGCACAGTCCATATCCTGCAAAGAGCTTTGTCCATTTAAGTTTTTTTGTTCATAGCTGTCTTTTGTTTAATTAAGTAAAAATAACAAAACATTATGTCTTTTGTTTTTTCTAGCTCATTGGTTATAAACCAACATGTAATTATAAAACAAATACAAGTCAAAAATTTTTTTTAATAATAATAATAATAAAGAAGCAGCAGCAGTTTGATATGCACATTACCCAACAGGTTTACAGAGATAGGACCTGTAACAATTAAAGCTATTGTGATGAAAACCAAAAAACAGAATGTGCTATCTTATTGACATGGCAGTCCTTCAGATTGTAATGTATCTTTGAAGATCTTCAAAAATCTATTAAAAATACAAGGATCTTGAAATGAAAATCACAAAATGTTTGGCATGAGGACATCAATAATTCCAGTTGATGTTGGATATATGAAGGATTGAATGGAAAAGGTTCCGATAGACTCATTGAAGGGATTACTGGTAGCCGGTGCCTTAAAGAAATAGCCAAGATCATAAAAAACAGAATGTGTTTTCTTATTGACATGGCAGTCCTTCAGATTGTAACGTATCTTTGAAGATCTTCAAAAACTATCAAAATACAAGGATATAAAAATGGAAATCTCAAAAATATGGCACATGAGGACATCAATAATTTGAGTTGTAGTTGGAGCCTGCAGATTGATTGAAAAAGGTTCTAATATACTAATTGAAGGGATTCTTGATAGCCCATGACCTAAAGAAATATAAAAAAATTGTACTTGCAAACAAGTACAGCTCATTCATTATGAAGAGTTTTATCTATGTAAAAAAATTTGATAGTTTTTACATATTATAAAAATTATTCAGTGGTAAATGTCATGAAGCCATTTCTGAATTTTAGATCTCTGGTTGGGACCCAGACAGAAATGTTTATACAATAGAAACCAAAGGAAATAATAATAATAATGATAATTTGGGTAAAAGATTTTGAAGATTGAATAAAACAAAAGTCACAATAAGTGAAAATATATAAAAAAAAAAAAATAATAATGATGATATACAAGTATACTCCTACCATTTGGTAATATCTATGCTGATGATACAATGATATATTTGGTTGCACCTCCAAAATTCTTGATGACCAGAGATTGACAGCTGATTTCTTCTCTGATCTAGCTCTAACAGCTCAGTGGTAGAAAAACTGACTGGTTACATTCCATGAAAATGAAACTAGTTATATTTCATCATCACCAATTGTATCCAGAACTGTCACCAATCACAATGAACAAATGTTCACTCAGGGCGATTCCAATGCTTTAAGCACCTATTGGGGCTTGAATTCAAGCAGAACTCATACATACAACCCATTGCTAAAGATGCCAGAAAAATGACTGGTTCCCTGTGCCGCTCCAGTAAGTACCTGACTCCTCCTGCTACCCACTACCTTTACAAGAGCAAGATGGAGTATTGTTGCCATATATGGGCAGGGGCTGTCCAGTCTTGACATGGACCAAAAGATCTTCATAGTCCTCGTCCTTGTGGGTGATGAATTATTTTCCATCTTACAACCCCTTTCCCACAGATGAAACATCACTGCTCTATAGCTATTTCCATGAAAAGTGTTCAGAAGAACTACATTCCTTAGTTCCACCATTTCTAACCTTCATGGCTAAGACCCGCTATGTCATACAAATTGTAGAGATGTAGGTAACTTCTTCTCATGAACCATTGCTTTACAAGAGCCAGATTAGTCCCAAAATGGAGTATTGTTGCCATATATGGTCAGGAGCTACCCAGTCTTCACTTTCCAGTCTAGATAGTCCAAAAGTGTCTCCAGTGGGTGATGAATTATCTTCCACCCTACAACCCCTTTCTGCAGATGAAACATCGTAAGCCTCTTGCTACTCTTTTGCTATTTCCATGAAAAGTGTTCAGATGAACTACATTCCTTAGTTCCACCAGTTCTAACTTTCATGGCTAAGATCGACATGCCACACTCATTGTAGTGAACTATCCTCATTCCCTTCATATTCTATGGGTGAGATGGAAGTTCCACTCGAACAGCTTCTTCCTTCAAACTGATGTTTTGTGGAAATAAAGGCAGACATATATATTAAACTAAAGAGAAAAACTTTATTAAAATTTCTAAAAAAACATACTGAAAGAAAACTTTATGTTTAAAAAAAATTAATTAAAAATAAACCCAAAATAGAATCTTAGCATTAGTTTCTTTTTTGAAACAAGAATGAAATTAAAATTATATTGTAAAATCCCATTGACATCTGTTGATTTTATTTTAGATACTAAGCACTGTATTGTGTGCGATAGATAAATTGTCATCTAAATTAAGCAAAAATAAAAATAACAATGGCATCTCATTTTAACAGATATATTTACCAAAATTACACAAAAATATCTGGAAATACTAAAGAGTAAACTTATGCAATAAAATCATCATTGACTCCAACCACAGTCTCCAGACGACTTCACAATCTCTTGCAACTCTTCTGGAATGTCTCCTTGTTTAAGTTGGTGAATGCTGCCATAATCCTTGACTTCAGTTATCTTTGGTGTTACAAAAAGTTTTCTTGGTCTCTCACTCAACTGCACCCCACACATAATAATCAAGGGGGTTGCAGTCTGGGGAGTTAGGTGGCCAGATGTAAGGAGTGATGTGGTCACAGATATTGTTTCACAGTCATGACTGTGTTCTTCTGCTTGTGTGGCATGGTGCAGAGTCCTGTTGCCAGACATAGGGTCTTCCAGCAGCCACCCTCTTGACTTAGGGCAGCACTACAGCCTCAAGGCAATTGATGTAAGTCTCTGTGTTGAGTCTGAGGCCCTCACCAACAAATTTCGGAAGTTCTTTTCTTATCAGAACAATCAGAGTGAGTTTTCTTAGCTGCCATACCTTTGTAATCACCATTAGATTCATCCAACTCTTTCCAAATCCTCTGTACTGTCCTCAGATTGACAATCAAACACTCTGAAATGTTTGTATTGGAGCTTCCGGTGCAAATGCCAAGCAGTACAGCATGCCCTTTCCAAATTTATGGCAGAGTGAACTGCATCATGGTGCTGTTTATCTCACAGACAGTTCCCAACAGACCTTACTATACTGTGCAGTTGACAAAATCAAAAACAAACAAACACACACAATATGCAAAATTAAAACATAAAATGGCGACAATTTACTCATCGCAATCTGTATGGTTATTTTTATTACTTTTAAATACTTTCTAAAAGTTTTTCTAGGAAAACAATACATAAATTTTTATATATCAAAAACAATTTTAGGAAAATCTATGACAAAGTGGAAAAACATTTTGTGTCATGTCTTTTAGGATTTCACCAGACTGAATTGATCTTTATTCTGATGCAACTACACATGCGCATGAAGGAGAGGGGTCACTGAGAATTTTAAATTTAAATTTTTTTTTTAAATATCTTTTGGGTATGTAGTCTAGCCAATTTCAGTTTCTTTTTGTTTGTGTTTCCATCACTTTTGTTATTAAAATTAAATTAAAACAGAAAAAGTTTACTAAGAGAAAACGTATAGAAAATGCTTTAATTGCTAGATCATCCACAGCAAATTTACATCCAGATTCTTACATTGTACTTTTCTTATCAGTTTTTCTATTGTCAAAATGTGGGATATTTAATAACAAAAATGATGAAAACATAAACGAGAAGAAAGAGAAACTAACTGAAATTGGCTAACCACAAAACATATATTTAAAAGATTTTTTGTATTTAAAATTAAAATTTTTGGCACTCCCTTTTTTTAGTGTACATGCATAATTGCATCAAAGTAAACATCACTTTAGTTTGATAAAATCTTGAAGGACAAAATACATCACATGAAAGCTTTTTCCAATTTGTCATCAATTTTTCCATAAAATAAATTTTTAATCATTTCACCCCAAGCAAGGCAATAAAGCTACTAAGACACAAAGAGTTACTGAGTACTAGGGGATATGAATAAAAAAGCACTATTAAGGAGAGAGATCAATAAAAGAAAAGGAATTTAAAAAAAAAAAAAACAGAAGATAATGATTGACATAGCATTGTTTATAAAACAAATTACTAATAGAAATACTTTTTATTATATACCCTATTCCTGGCTCAGGAAATATACATTTAATTATTTCTAATTAATCAAAAGTTACTCAGATCTTCCATAAGTTGTTCCTGTTTATTATAAAAAATAACACAAACTATATATATATTTATATTTATATATATTTTAAAAAAAGAAAAACAAACGTTTTTTTGTTTTGATAAATGGATTTAAAAATTTTTAAGTATATATTATGCTTTATTTTCCATTATAAAGTATAATATATATTTTTTTTAAATTCCATAGTATATATTATGGAAAATAAAGCATAATATATATTTAAAAAAAAACATATTACGACCAAAAACGTTTTTTTATTGTATTTTTTTTTTTAAAATATACAACATTTTTTTCCTGTTGGCCGGAAAAGATATGACCTCTTTCATATATATATATATATATATATATATATATATATATATATATATATATATATATATATATATATATATATATATATATATATATATATATATATATATAGTAAATTAACAGTTATTTAATGCAATAATTTGAAAGGACACAATGCAATTTTCAAAATATATTATACATATTTTTTTTCAATTAAATATATATTTTAAAAAAAATTATATTTTCAACAAAAAATAGCAGAAGGAATAAAAATTATATTTTACTTAAACATCTTATTTTGAGATAATACAGGAAGTGCAGTTCAATTTAAAATATGTTTTTATTTCACAAGAATATTTTGTCTCTATTTATGTCTAGTCAAGTAAAATTCCTATAAAAAAAAAACTCAGTCTTGAGTTAAATCCTGTTTTGCTTTTACTTCTGTGAGAAAATAAACTTCCCTATGATGAATAAACAAACATTAAATCCTAAATGTATTTTTTATTTTTATTTTTATAATGGCATTCACATGAGAAAGTCATTTGTATGTAAAAAGTCCAGCAACCTTTGCAAAAAATATATAAACCTTGAGACAATATTTTCATAAGGTGTGCACAACATTAGAGAACATCCTTTTGAAACTGGTTTTTACAATCATACAAGTAGTTCAGGTGAAAAAGATACATCACTACCATTTTGTTTCTTTTAGACATTTTTTTTAAAAGTTCACATTTTCCATAGCAGAAAGAAATGACTAAAAATAAAAAATCCTAATGACTATATATATATATATATATATATATATAATTTATTTTAGGATATTACAACAAAAACATGTAAAAATCACTACACAATTGCAGTTGTGTTTCATGCATGATGATGTGTCTCCTCAACCGATTGTAAATTACTGTAGTGAGCCCTCTTTTAAATTAAATATAAACATGAAAATATTTTTCTATTTGTTCTCAACATACCTGTATGTATATACATACAGGTATGTTTGAGAACAAATAAAATTTCAATGTTTGTAATGACAAAAATAACCAAAACGAGTTTTTTTTTTTTTAATTTTTTGTAACAGCACTAAGAAATTGATCTGTGAATTTAAGAGGATTAAAATAAAATAGACATATGTCTAGATTATTCAACCAAATCACAAAATCTTGACAAGTCGACTTCAAACCTCATTGAACAGTCAGATCACCATAGCGGAAATATTGTTACTACTTTATCGACAGTAGATTGTAATTAGATTTAATTGCTTATTGAAAGAACATTTAGTACTTTATTTAAATTATTAGTTGTTATTTTTTGGTTTTCTTTGAATTCATTCTTGGTCACCATAATTATTAATATTGTAAGTGTATTTATCAATTCCATTTAGTCAACTATTTTATTCAAGCATTCAATTAATCAAATTTAAAAGCAGATTAGATTTTTTTTCTCTTATAAAGGATGTTCCAATAACATGGACTGATTTTAAATGTGAATTAAGTTTAAGCATCTAATGTTTTTTTCTTTTTCTTTCAGATTCAGCAGACATTTGGGCAATATTATTTTTCACACATAATTGCCATGACTTAATTAACATAATCCAATAGAGAAATAAATAAATTTTCACCAATAACACTGATTTATTTACTGCTGACTTTGATCCGTCTTAATTAAACACCCTTATATATAATCCGTCTTAATGAAACACCCTTTTGTCTTTTTGGGCATACTCAGGTACTCGCAAATATATGTGGAACCTGAAGTAAACATAGAGGTATAATAAACACAGAATATACACCTATAACTGAAGATTACTTGTGCTTTCATTTACCTGCAGACATACTTCCATAAATATACATTTACATGGGAGTAACTACTGTTTACTGTGTACACAGTCCTGGACATAGACGACAACTTGAATACAACACTTGACTAAATTGAATAAGCCTAATTGACTAAAGTATTGATGTAATCTCATCCAAATAAAAATAATCAAGACAATACTTGTAAAGGAATCAATAGCAAACACCAAAAAACAGATATATAATATAACTTTATTTGTTTTAAAAATATTTTATATATAATTTCAAATGTTAATATTCATTGTATTTATATTGATTATACATAAAGGAAACATTTTGATGTAATGGAATAACATGTCATCCCCATGAGTGACTACACTATAGGTAGTAACTTCCTATTAATGTCCGTAAGGCAACAGACTACAGGAGACTTGCTGGAATCTGTTGAGTACAACTCAGACTTACGTGAGAACTACCAATCTTCCAAGAGCAGCACTCCCTACTAGATTGACTGGTGACAATCATGCGCATAACTGTTACCTTATTTCTTATTGTACTATTTATTACAATAAACCTTTACTTATTTATCCACCATATTTGTCAAGTATATATTCCTATTAGTACGGAATTTTACACATTTATTCAAGACAAAACAAGACATGTTTTAATTGATATAATATTAGTTTATCCATGCTGCCAAAAATTACTAGTAAAATCAAACAGCTCATATTAATTTGATATTAATTTTTAGAATAAAATCATATTTCAGTTATTTACTTTTAGTATCTAATAATGTCTATTTTGAATACAAAGAATTTAGTACTTGTGAGAAGCACCCACGACTATACTAGGGACTATGACATTGAAGAAAAAAATGCAAAGTGCATATTTTTAAAGCCATCATTATTTCTTATGACTACAAACATTATATTTAATGTCTACACTTTTTTGAATAATGATGTCTGTTTTTTTAAAAACTGAAATTAATGTCTACCAGCCTAGGGATTTAGAAGTCTTACTACAGAAAATGTGTCATTAATTTCACTGCTTCAAACAAACAAACAAAAAAACATTGATGTCTACTCAAACACAAATAATAACTAAATATTATGTTAATAGTAATAATAAATAATTTTGGATTAAAAAAATATCATTAATTGATTAAAAATTACTTTGTTTTCATTTCAGGTACAAAAATAAAGTTATCAGTATAGACTTTTAAATGTCCCAGTGATAGGTGTACATTTCTTAAATAGGGTAATTAAGTTTGATTTGCTATGTTAACTTCCAGTAGTCAAATAGTAAGCCACGTTTAGCTTAAAAGTGATTTCACTGAGTAAAAAGGAATACCGGTTTGATTCCAGTGTAGACGCTTATTTTCTGTAGGACAACTTTTGAATCTCTAGGCTGGTAGACATTAATTTTGCTGGTTTTTTTTAAAAAAAAGAAAAATGAAAAAAAAAAACAGGGATGTCAATTCAAACACATTTACCTGCCAAAAATGACATTAATAATAACAAGAACTATTTTAATAAACTTATCATATTCTTAACTTCCTGATATATACAATAAGGGTTACACTATGTAATCAGCAGAATCAACCACACCTGGTCTAAATGTTGAATAGAGGCAGGTATGTGAAACAAAAACCAGATGACACTTATTAATCCATAAATAAAATACATTCTGCAACAGTCCAATTCCTGAGGCTACATTAAAAAAAAATACAATTTTATAGATTTCTTTATTGTGTGTGGGTGTGTATGTGTGATTATTTGCAGTTGCAATAATTTTAAATATTTTGAAGCAAGGGTGAAAACAAAAAATAAAATGAATATAAAAGATAGCTTTTCTCTTCAGAGATTAATTTAAGACGAAACTATATTTTACAAGTAATTTTATGATGATTGTTGATTGGAATTTTTTTTTTTAAATCAGTCACCCCATGAAAGGCAGTAAAGCCACTAAGACACAAGGGGTTACAGGGTGTGGAAGAATTAGGAACAGAAACATTAATAATGAGCGGAAAGAGGAAAGAGTAATCAGGAGAACAGTAGATAGTGAATGATATTGCATTTAAATTTTTGAAGATTAAAGTTGGTTGGAAAGCATAGTCAGAAGGGAGTTCGATAAGGGAAAAGTAAAAAGAAATGATACTTTTTTTTTCTAAATTCAGTACATTTGGTAACCTTTTTGATAGCATTTTGTTGGTAGGCAGAGGTGTTGATATGTGTGTTTTATGTTGTAGTTTTGTTGAAGTTATATTTTAGCATACAATTTGATTTCTTTAAGAAATTGGAGGATATTATATGGACTAATAAAAGTAAATAATAAATAACTAATAAAATAAAACTATGAAAGTGTTCATGTCAGTCTTTTGGTACTATTTTAAACAAATTTGCTTGAAGTCATTATTATTTGTTAGTATGTGTGTATTATTGGTAATTTACTATAAATACTGTTCGTAATAAAAATGTATTTATCCTCTTTAGATTTTCAACTAGGTTGGTTGACTATGTGGGATTTTTCCAAGGAGAGGGGGTTAAAATTTTTGTTATCGCTTTATCAGTTTGTGGAGAATGCTATCGATTCCTGATCCTTCCTTTGGAGGTTTTAGGTAGCCCATAAAGTTTGGGGGTATTCTAGGGGTATACTTGGTTTGGTTTGGTTTTACAGCATATCAGCCTCAATGGGTTATTTAATGTCAACAAAATTTTTATTGTTGGTAATATTTTTTTTTTAAAATCTATTTCTGGTAATATTTTTCCTTCAAAAATTCTATTTCTGGTAATAATTTTCTTTCAAATATGTATCAATGGTAATATTCTTTCTTTTTTTTTTTTCAAAAAAAAGTATAGCTGGTAATATACATTTTATTTTTTTTTTTCAAAAATATATTGCTAGTAATATTTGATTTTCAAAAATGTTTTTTTTATTTTTTTCAAAAATGCATTGCTGGGATTTTCAAAACATTTGGTTTTTCAAAAATGTATTGCTGGTAATTTTTTTTACAAAGTATTTCTGGTATTAAAACCTATTTTTACACTTTCATAGTGTTTTCACCCCAGTTACAATTCCATTGAATAAGGTTTTGCATCTTGATTATGTATTATGAATTATAAATTTTACATGTCCAAATTTTTTTTTTTTTATATGAGTGAAGTGTCCATCATTTCTATAAACTTCAGACTATTAACGTTTTGTTTCTTGTTATATTTTGTTCTTTGAATTTCTTTTGTTTCTACTTTCTTGTTTGATTTTGCTTCCTTAGTTTTACCATTCAGTTCTTTGAATGAACTTTGTGTAGATGATGATCTCTCCCTTGTTTGTGATGGCCTAGAGATTTGTTCCTCTATGTTCATTTTCCTTGGTTCTTCAATAACTGTTTCGTTATTATTTTTTTTTGTATCTTTTCATTCTCTAGAGAATGTTTTGATGTTTCTATTTCGTGGATTTTATTTTTTCATTTTTATTTTTTGGGTGTAATAGTTTTGTAGACGTAGAGTCATTTTTGTTTATGGTTGGCGTTATAGGGTTTGTTTTTCCATTATGTTCTTTTAATGATCTTTGTATAGATGATGACTGTTCCCTTGTTTGTGATGGGCTAAAGTTTTGTTCCTCTATGTCCATTTCTCTTGATTCTTCACTAAAAGTTAAGTTATTTTTTTATGTACCTTTTGATTCTCTTGAGAATGTTTAGAGGTTTCTATTTCTTGGATTTTTTGTACTTTGGTTTGGAATGTTCGGATTTAATTGTTTCATACATGTAGAAACTTTTTTGTTTGAGGTTGATGGGACAGGATATTTTTTGTCTATGGGTGTTTGATATATGAGTGATATACTACATTTTAGTAGTTCTACTAAACTTTTTAATTCGTTAATAAGAGTTGTAAGATCTTGGCTTCTTAATGTATTGTTTTCTTGGATGACTTTTTGTTGATTTGATATTTTAGTGATATTTGCATATGTTGCTTGAAGTAAATTAGATTCAGCCTGTTTCCTGGCTTCTTGGAATGAGATATTTTGTGTATATTTTCTTCTAATTATTTCTTTTTTCTGAATGTTACACTCTTTGGAGTCTGCTGAATGTTTTTCTTTACAGTTTGGACATAAAGGAGGCCTTTCACAAGGTGATTCATCTTGCTTAGTTTCCGGTTCCCCACATCTTTGACAGATAGATGTTCTCATACAAACATTTTGAAGATGACCAAATTTTTGACATTTATGACATCTGCGGGGATTAGGAATGTATGGCTCTACCTTGGCTATTGTGTAACCTATATTTATTTCTTTTCGTAGAGTTGGTTTGTCGAATGTCAAAATATATGTGTTGGTGTTTATTACTGTGTCATTTCTTTTTACTTGCATTCTTTTTACCTCCATTACACCTTGCTTTTTTAGGGTGTCATCATTTTCAATTTCTTCTGATGAACAAAGTGACAGTTCTGGGCATTTTATTACTCCTTTTGATGAATTAAGAAATTGATGGGGGTAGGCCTTGACTTTATTGTTGTCAATTTACTTGATTTTTAGCAATTTCTCTGCATCTTTTTTGGATATCACTTGAATTAATAGAGTATTATTTATTTTTATTTTCTTTAACAGATTGTGGTTTGATCATGTCTGAAATAATCCTTTGCAACATGAAAGGAGACACTTTTGATATATCATCCTCTACTGAATCTACAACAATGAAAGTTGGAAATTGATTTTTTTCTATTTCATTTTCAGAAGTCTCATATTGTCTCTTGGTTCACTTATAAGAGATAGCCGTATAATTTTAAGAGATAGCCATATAATTTTAATTTTTGTATTCACTGTCTGTGCTTCTCACCCACCTTGGAGTTCCTTCTTAAGGGACACTAATCCCATTCGCCTTAATCCGCCAGGGCTACACATATCGTATAGCTGTGATGAGAGTGGATACAAGTACCTGCACACCCCCACCAAATCTACTCAAGTATAGAATGATGTAAGGTTTTGTAGCCCTGTTGGACCCATTATCTATCATCCCAACTAGCCCTTGGCACAATGTGACTAGCCAATTGGAATGGACTGGGCTATTCCATCCACCCATCTATCCGAAGTGACGTGTTGCAGAAACTCCTGGTCATTTTACACCAGATCAAGATACACTCAGTCACCAGGACTCTGTCCCCAGGCATCACAGGTTGCCACACACAGCAAAAGGGTGGCCCCCATTTAGGGGAGATTTTAGTTTTTTGAAATGTGGGTTTTGTGAATGTGCACTTTATATACTGCAATTTGTGTTGATGGTATTATTATTACAAAAACCCATTCTTACACTTCCCTAGTATTCTGATTCCAGATCAAGGGAGGTGGGGAAACCATTTACCCATAGCTGGGACCCTAACAGGTACTACCACCCTGGGTCAGGGTGGAGCCAGGAACAGCAATTAAGAGGTGGTTCCATGCCCCCAAAACCTCCTGATCAGAGGCCTTGCTGCTGGATGCAGTTTATCATCATACCCAGAAAAATCTAGCAGGATACTCTTAGTTTTCATACCATGATTTCTCTACATCACAAAATAGTTTTTTTTTATATATATATATATATATATATATATATATATATATATATATATATATAGAGAGAGAGAGAGATACACACACACACAAAAAACACGTGTGTGTGTGTGTGTCACATGCAAGTTGGGAGCAAATTATATATATTTTCAGTAATATCCAATTTTCAAGTTGAGTTGAAAACAAGTTTTTTAAGTCAAATGTTTTCAGAATACATAGGTATAAATGTGGATATAAACCAAATAATTAGTTATTAGCAAATGTATATACATGATTTAGCATGTATATATACAGGCAAGCAAATAAATACTTAATTTAAGGTGTAAACAAAACTGTACTCAATATGGTTAGACAGAGCTAAGAAGTATATATTAATAAATATACATATATCTATGTTCGAAGTGCAACTTAATGTTTTGTGGTTCTACCAACTCATCAGGCACAAACTATTACGGTTATTTTTTTTTTTAAATACTGGGTCTCATGAGACCCAGTTCATTTAGTTCACAAAATTTTAAGTTGCACTTCTAGTGTAGGTGTATGTATATTTATTAATATATAGATTAAGTAATTTACCAAAATCTACTTGAAAGTTTTCGATTTTAATAACAGTTTGGTTAGCAAGGTTCTTATAAAGAACTTTGACTAAGAAAATAAAAAAAGATTTTTTTAAAGAAAAAATGATTAACAATTTTTAATTATGATTAAATTTATCTTAATTTTCTGACTGCTTTTTGTTTTCTACTTTACTTACTCCATCAATAATTTGGTAAGATTTGAACCCACACCCCTTTCACCTCAGGATACCTAGTTGATCACACAAGCTGCTTTAATCATTAAGCTATATGAACTATATTACTTTGCAGGAAACCAAATCTAATTTATAAGTCTGCTAATAAAAAAAATTAAATTAATACAATTGCTACTAATATGGTAAAAATATAGTATAAAAACAACAAATAAGCTACTAAGAATCCTTGTGAACTGGGGTTACAGATGAGATTTTGTAAAGTTATATGAGCTAAACTAGATCCACTTTCCAAGTTCAAATCTCATTGTGAGCTAATATTTTTTTTTTTTTGAATATGTGCTGTCACTTGTACATGTTGATGGCTTCAGTAAATTATAATAAAGTAATTAAATTATTAAGGTGAATGTAAATTCTCGTCAAAATCAATAACAAATTCATTATTTGTTCTTAGTGGTGTTGCTGATGCTGTTAAACAGATTATGCAGGCTTAAACAAAAACCATCTTTTTATACAATAACATGGCAACAAAAAAAAAATTATATAGAACACAATTACTTGGTGACTTATTTTAGTTACATTTAAAATTACAATTATTGCCCCATGACGTCAGTGTATTATTTAAACAAATTAGTCATACAATTGTAGAAAAGTTATTTTTACAGAAATGGTTCAGGGGAAGCAACTCTCCTCATTTGTATGCAAATCGGAAAGTTAGTCATTCTGATAATATAGGTCATTAACACCCTTCAATATTTTTTGTAGTACTAATAACTATTGTTATTTTTCATTTGATTACTTGATTAAATTACTAGCATTTTTCTTCTAAGTAGTGATAATCTAGACACAAATAAGGCGAAGAAACCTGAACATTTCTAAAAGTGGAAACAGAATGTATAAAATGTATCATTACTTTTTGTGTAAAATCTAGGTTAAAAAAATGGAAAATTCATTTTATTTTCTTAATGATATTCACATTATAACAAAAATACATTCAAAAAAATTTTAGTAAAATAAAAAATTCCTGTTGATATACAACTACTTTTAATATTAATAAAAATTACAGTATTATTTTCATTATTTCTTAAGAGTAAATACGTTTTTTCTCAAATTTGTTGCCAACAAGCCATATTGAAAACACCTTTGAAAAAGAATCTGTTGAATATAAAATGTGAAAAAACAATTTATGAAAATTTTTTATTCCATTTACAACAACATTATAAACAGTATATAATTATATTTTAACGCCATGTGTATTGATCAAGTTACACATTTATATATATATATTATACAATAAAAGAAAAAAAATTTTCAGAGATTAATTTTTAAATAAAGTTTTGAAAGAATTCAAACAAAAAAAAATTTTAAAATATATTTTTTCTCTCAGATGTCATAAAACTGCCGAGACGCCTCTTCATAAGAAAAAAAATATTGTATATTTATGAGAACACAAGACATTTTTAAATAATCATGTCTAAAGTACTTGCTTTGCATATTAAATGATAAAATGGTTTATTTTTAATTCATAAGTTAAATTATTACATTTATTCCGTGTTAATGTAACTGAGAAAGCAACACCATTTTTTTAAACTCTTATCAAAATTAAAAAAATAAGTGACCATGTTTCTATAGAATTTCCTTTTCTTTACTACTTAAAACTTCTTGCAAAAAATAGTATAGGGATTTTTGTTGCCTTCTCCCTTATTCTGAAGTTATCATTGTTTTCTGAATGATGTTGTAGCATCCCTAGCAATTTACTCAAGTCAATAAGTACATCGAAAGGGAAAAAAAAAAAAAAAAAAAAAAAAAAGACAATTGTATTGATATTCCAAATTACATTTTTAGTTCATAATCTGAACGAAGACTTTTTTATTTTTTTACAATCAATACACATCAATTTTATATCAAGAAATCATTTTTACAGACGACTAATCTGTTTATAAGGTTTATACATTTTCTGAAATATGTTGAGCTTTCTATATAAAACGTTAAAATCTGATCAACTATAAGTGAGCGTAGAAAATACAAAGTTAGTGGGTTATCTCCCTTGGAAGCAAGTAATTTTGTTTTAAAACCCGGGAAAACTTTTCAATTGAATTTATTTGTCGTGTGTGTGTGTGTGTGTGTGTAATAAAGTATAGTCGAACACATTTTTTTTTATTTCCGCAATTTTTTTTTAAAAAAAGAAGAAAATCAAAATATGGACCTAATGATTCAATTATTCGGGAGAAATGTGCTCATTAGCAATTCGATTATTTTTTTGGTGCAAGGAAAAAAATATAAAACTTTCATAAGTTCAACTTTAAAACTAAAAAATAACTGAACTGTGCATGTCCTAGTGAACGGGTAGCTCACAAAGTTACTACCTTAAAAATACGCCTTTATGAAGAAACATGCGAAAAGTTTCGAAAGGAAAAAAAAAAAGAAAATAGTTTTAAAATGAACAATTATAAGACTCCGGTTTTTAACCAAATATGTTTTTCTTGCAGGTCGTCGTCGGCTTCTTTATGATTGATACTAATTTATTACTACTTTGTAATTTTTCCTTTTACGAAAAAACAAAAAAAAAAAATCTTCGTTATTTTTTTTTTTTTTTCGTAGTTATAAGCGGTAGGCCGGTAAATGGTTTTCCACTCCATTTTTTAAAAAATTATGGTAATGAGGGTTTTTACTTTTTACAAATTAAAAGATAAAGAAAAAAAACTAGCAAAAAAAGTCATTTTTTTTTTTTCAATTACTTATCTCAAACGTCCACTTCATCCTCTGAAGAGCCTTCTAACATTAATAGATTTTCAGAAGTGTCCATGAAGTTAAAATTACAGGATTTAATATGGTCTTCTTTTTCAAATCTTGGTAAATAAATCAGCGACGCACCTGGGCCGTTCGAAATAGCATCAACTTTTTTTTCCTCAGGGGAAAATGAAAAATCGGCAGAAGTGTCCCAACCGTTTTTATGGCATGAACTGCTGTTGTTATAACTGCCATTCATTTTACTAAAATTAGAATTCATATTTTGGATTTTGGTAGTTGTGTAAGTCTTGGCTTTAAACTCCATGGTCGTCTGGAACCATTTGCGACATTCGTCAATATGATAATCGACCGCAGACACGAAAGTCATTTCTGTTTTTTTCGGGTAAATGACAATACTTTCGTGAAATATCTTGGGTTTACTTTTTGGTTCATAATAAGCCAAACTACGATAACGTTGTTTGGTGCAATCCTTGTAACAAATTACGGAATCTTGAAATATGACTGGACTGAGTACAGAATGGAAATGTACTTCTTCCTTGTAACGCTTCATTGTTACAATATCCATGCAGGTACCCACGTGTTTCTGTTGGTAATTTGGTACAGGCACAACACAGACGCCGGTCCACACACGGCAGAGTTCCATCGTGTGATGAACCTCAATCAACACTACTACTTACTTCTACTACTACTACTATATTATTTATTATTATTAAATAATAATAATAAAAAATGGTAATATTAAAATAATAATTAAGCAGTGGTAGTTAAAAAAGTAGTTCTTTTTTTACACTTTTTTTCGGTATTACTGTGTGAGTTTTACTTTTTTTCCTTTCTTTTTCACTTTCTACTGAGTACGTATATGTTATGTACTTTGTTGAAAATGGTTTGTAAATAAATGGCGTCTTTTTTAAAAGACATAAGTCTAACTAGATGAGTAAAAAAAAAAAATCAGCTACCTGAAAAGAAGGTACTAACTAACTGTATCATAGTAACTGTGGTAGTGTGTGTGAACACAAATTTTATTACTTTTAGTCGGATAATAGCAGCAGCAGCTGCAAAAGCTGAAAAAATACTTTTCAAATAAGAACTAGAAAAAGAAAAAAAAAACATTTGAACCGACAGCTGAAAGTATAAAAATGAGGTGAAAAAAGACTAAGAAAAGAGGCGGGGTGGGAGGGGGGATAGACGCTTTTTTGTTTGTTAGCACGCGCATGCGCGCATACACACACTCGTATGGTAAGACATTATTGCTAATCTAAAATCAAATATATACAGTAAAAAAAGGTTAATCTATAAAGGTGTCATTGTCAACTGAGTTTTTATATTAGTACTTAAAAGTCTTGGCCCCCAAGAAGAAAGTGGTGACGTCACACAATGACGTACACTTTTGAAATAACCTAAAAGTCAAATCAAACAAAATATAGTTTCAGGCTGAAACTATTTTTGATTTTAAACTTTACGGCCTATTTTATCTAAAATAATATTTTTTTTTAAATGATGTTATATTTTAAAAATGGAGTTAAGTTTAAAAAAAATTTTTTAATTCCAAAAGAGTTCGTAAATTTCATTATGACAATCATTCATGTTTGTAAAAAAAAATTTTTTGTAAAATAAATTCTTTTATTATAAAGTAATTTTTAATTATTTTTATTTTATTTTATTTTAACGCAAAATCCATATATATTATCCTTATGTGACATCAGTACATACAGGTCTTGGGACAGCAACTTTTAAAAGTTCCCGTATTCTTTTTTTATTGCTCGGTGATGTTCAGGAGTTCATGGTCTAGATTTTACTGATTACATTTAAAATAAAATCAAAGGTCAGACTGATATTTTTGGGAGACTCAGTATGGTACAATGGTCAGAAAGTTACTCTTAAAATTGAATTAATACACAAAATGTTGTGGTCCCAGAAGGCAATGGCGACCTAACCTAACAGCAAAAGTAACAAATATTACAGGTCCAACATCAGATACTGTATGTTAAAATCGGCTTCTTGGAATTTCGCAGTGTTACTATTTATATGTCAGGTGTAACTACATCTTTTTTTATCTATCGTTTCAGATAACATTCTTAGTCGTTAAATCTACTTAAATATCTCATTAGAATCATTGTCCCATATTTTTATGGATTTGTTTATTATCTTTATAGAAGTTAAATTTTTTGTTTTATAAGCTCTATCTCTATGCTAAGTAATTATTATTTATGTGTATTTTTTTAATTTAAGGCTCCTGTTATGAATAATCAAAAGTGGTTTCCCCTTGTTTAATTACTCCTCTCTACTGTTTGCTGGGACTAAAAAAGGACACTATATGTGGACTTTGTATTCTCAGTTCAGCAAAGCTTTCTTAAAGCCTACACCTGCGTACTTTTGTCATTACAGTCCCTTCATAACATATGCTATAGGCCTCACACAAACTTAATCTGACCCCGGAAGAAGGTAGCACTTTTGCAATAGACTGGAACTTTTAATAAGTAACAACTGGGATTATCTTTACTTTCAGATTTCTATTAAAAATAAATTATAATTAAAATCCAAACTACCAAATGATGGAATATGAATCTCTTCCGACTCCAGTCTTTTCATACATTTGTTCCAGATTTGAATCAACCCACAACAAAGAAAAAGGCGAGAAAGTTGTTTCGTTTAAATATAAAATATTTTGATTTTCGTGTTTTTAGAACTAATTTTTTTATGATGTGTATGAGTGTTCTTACAGTCCTTGTTTGTTAAGATGAAAAGAAATGTGATTTTTATCAGATCTTTAAAAAAAAACTCACTGTCTTCGTTATGTGTCTCTGCGACTCTTACCAAAATACATGCAATAAGATTTTGTTGAATAATATGTAATATGATGTTTTTGCTTTCCTTTTTTCTAAACTATGACGCATTAATGAATGCTGTATTATGTTAGTATGTAAGTGCACATCTGAGACGATGCGCATTATGCACATATAATACACATATAATACACAAACAGAAAATGTGCCCACATATAATGGTAATGCCAATAATAATTCATTCGTTGATCGATTGACCTGTACTACTGTCTGTTGAAATTAATAAAATGTTTCTTTTAAATCAATTTTACAGGGAAATCGTGTTTCTGAAGTCAAGCACTGTTATCGTTCTTTCCTTTATTGATGGAAGTTTCCTTCCTAACCTTTTGTTCGAAGCAGTGTGGAACGTCAATAACTTGATTATATCATCGTTTTCTCTTCGGGTTACATCTGATATGCATTTTAGCTGCTGAAAGTCTTCAAGTGATGTTGTTGATAATGCTAACACAAAAAATGTGAAGTTTAAAAAATTCAACTAAAGCTAAAACGTTAGTAGGTAATTTGGGAAGTAAATTCGCGATTGGTTAACCTCCAGCTGGGTTAGTCAAAGCAGTGCCCAGTGGCGGATGACGTTTCAAAATAGTATCTGGCGACTTTATTTTTTTTAAAAAACCATGGTATGAGGGTTAAATCCTGAAATAAAAGTAGGCTACCTGAAACCGTTACCCCATTTGGAATTCTTGACAGGCGAACGCGTGACCCCCCCCCCGTTCACACATGATCTCGCATGACCGCGGAGCGTGAATGGGCCAATCATGAGCAAGCATTACGCATCGCTCATGCTACGCGTGACTAATAACACTAATCAGATTGGCTTTTGGAGCGCAAAGTTCGGCTGCGACAGAAATCCTTCATTTTGATAACTTTTGCATCCAAAACCAAAATATGTCCATTCTTGTCCTTTCTTATTCCCATATAAGCACTTAAATCCGATTTTTTCTAATTATGTTACTGCTATTAATTTTGACATGAAAAGTGACCATATCTGCTTGTGTTCAGTGAACACATAATTACACACGCGTGCGTCCGATCAAAAATGAAAAATCGATAATATTGATTTAAATATTGACTTTTTTGGCGCCGTCAAAACCTCCGCATGACCATTAGCAGTAACTGTGTCAAATTTGGTTGAAATCGGTTGAAAAATGTAAGAGATCCGATCAAACATATAAATGAACAGACACACACACATTCTGCCTTTTATAATATGTATAGATATTTTCTTTCTTTTACCTTTTCTTTCTTTCTTTAAATTTATATCCCGTTTTCTTTTTCCTCTCTTATCTTCATATAATTTCCTTCTTTTATCCTTTTCCTTCTTTCTTTCTTTCTTTCTTTCTTTCTTTCTTTCTTTCACTTTGCATTATGTTTTCTTCTACACTTTCTTACCTTCATATGATTTTTTTTGTTTTTTGCCTTTTCTTTCTTTCTTTCTTTCTTTCTTTCTTTCTTTACTTATTTATTTACATCCTGTTTTCTTTTCCTGCTCTTTTTTATCTTCATGTAATTTGTTCTTTTACCCTTTTCTTTCTTTCTTTCTTTCTTTCTTTCTTTCTTGTGTATGTGTGTGTGGGTGCATACCAATTTAAGGCGTCTCTTTTGTCTTATTTGGTTTATTTAATTAGTTGATTAACCAGTAATTTTCCACTTATTCCTTATATTTCGTTTACTCACTTCACCCCAGTCAAAGCGATAATACGACTAAGACGCAAAGAGCTGCTGGGAGTGGAAGTGAATGAAAAGGTTAGACGGAACCGGAAACCCAATCCTAAACAGGAAACAAGAGATAAATCTCCACTTCTCTTCTAAATGCCGGGAGAAGTGTGAACTGGACAATAGGCGACCCTATCTGGAATAATGTTCTCTGCATTGAAAGATCAAAAATGTCGTGATATCTACATCCCTGAGTCATCTGTAAATAGAAGTTAACGTCATCAATCAATTTTTAGGTATTGTTTGTGACAACGCATCGATTCTGAACTTGTCTGGTGTGTGCACATATATCCAGACACACACAAGCACGTGTACACTCACACAGAGATAAAAAAAAAATAAACTGTTGACTCCTAAGGCTAACTTGACTTACATTTTGTGTGTGTGAGAGACACACAGAGAGAGAGAGAGAGAGAAGACTAAGACATGAATATGGCAATATATGGTGTGAATAATTCATCTTGATTTATAAAATATAAAAGAAAACTTGAATAGAACTGTTAAGTGATATGTTGTTAGATTTCATTTTTGTGCCAGTCCGTGTGTGAATCTTTGCTTTTGTACACCTGTGTGTACGTGTTTCAAGATTGTATGCGCGTGTTTCTGAATGTATATGTGTGTACATGTGTTTAGCATATGCATCAATGGTTCCCACGCTAAAATTAAATGTTAAGAGAAATGGTGCCATCATTAACAATTGCGTAACAAGTTCTTGTTAAACCGGTTTCATCTCCGCCTTCCTTTACCCTACATCTTGAAATCTTTCAGCTGTTTCTGTGCACACGTACACGACACTTAAATAAAACTGCATGCATATGAGCGCCCGCACACCCACACACACATACACACACATATACACACACACACGCATATATATGTCTGCTAAGTTTTTCTTCTTTCGTGGAGCAATCGCTAATGTATTGCACAGACATTGTATTCTTCAAAAATTGAAACTTAGTTATGTTTACTGTTAAATTTCAAATATCATCACTACCAGAAAATAACATCAACGAGTAGAATGAAATTCCATTTTGTTTTTTAGATTTTTTTCGAATTATGTAAGACATTTATTAATGGGAATAGATAATGAATATCTAAATAGGCCATAAAATTTTTATATTTTTTTATTTTATTTAGTAAGTCGTTAGTAATTTCTATAGATACGCTGAACTGATAGTGATTTTCTAAGCGCAACTTAGATGTGGCACAAGGCCGAAAGTATAGGTCACCCAGTGAGAATCGAACTCACTACTCAGTCGTGACTGATCTAGCAAGACAAGCTCTCTAACAATTACACAACGTCTAGATGCACAACGCTGAATTGATAGTACTATTGAAGTTGTTGCAGAATATTGGTTTTTGCAGTGAAAATGAATGAACGTTTAGCGAATGTTGGTTTTGAATGTTTATTTTCTTTATTTGGAATGTTTATTTTACAAACTTGTATCTTCCTTGTATAACAGAGTTCGTAGTTTGCAGTATGTTGGAACAGAGACATGACGAGAGCGACAGAGAAAGTGAGACTCCTCAATCTTTTATAGTAGGCTGTTGTCCTGATTAATTTTTGGCAGTTAGAGGAGTGGACCAATCTGTCCCACATTCTGGCGAAAGAGTAATTTTCATTTTCTCATTTCATAATCTCATTTTCCTGGGTTTATATTGAGGTCGGTGAGTGGTCGGTGAGTGCGATGAGTGCAGGTAGGATTGTCCTTTATTTTTGTACTGGGTCTTTGATCTTTTGTTTCGCTTATACAAATATCTGGCTTCAGAAAAGAAGTTAGCTGGTTGACCTGTCCTTAAAAATGTCGGTGTTAATATTAATGAGGTGTTAAGGCGTTGTTAAGGTGATACTTATCAAGGAATTTAAGAAATATTTTTATTTTATTTTATTTATTAAATTTTGCCTACTACTACAATAGTAGAGGGGTTAGAATTTTTATGATATCTCTAGTAATTTGGTGAGTAGTGCTACCAATTTCATAGACTATTGGTTGCAATGGAATATTAATTTTATGTTTTTGGTCTACCATATAATGTGTGTATAGTATTTTGGTAAAAAAATCACTATTCACTGTATGATGTGTGTATTGTGTTTTTGGTACATATAATGTGTAGATAGTGTTTTTGGATCAAACTTAAAATGTGTATAGCTTTTTTGGAAAAAAAATACTATACACTATATAATCTGTGTATAGTGTTTTGGTAGACCATATAAGGTGTGGATAGTATATTTCGTAAAAAGTCACTATACACTGTATAATGCATGGATAGTGTTTTTGGTCGACTATATAATGTGTGTATAGAATTTCTGGTAAAAAATCATTAGCCATTATATAATGTGTGTATAGTGTTTTTAGTACCCCATATAATTCGTGTATAGTGTTTTTGGTAGACCATATAATATTTGTATAGTGCAGTCATATTCTATGTAACTATATTTTATTATTATAATGAATAGAACATGCTATAGAAATTTGCATATCTGCGAAACATCTGCTATACAACTACAAGAGCTATAATTTCTATCCAGAATCCTTCGTCGATGTATTCAACTGATCCTTGTCTCACGAAATAGAATTTCAACTGTTAAAACAATAATAATTGTTTCGCGGTCCTACTTCCTAGTTTATTATTGATCATTACTCACGATCATTATCGTTTACTAGTTTATAATTACATCATTCCTTACTCTTCTTTCAACAAACAACTGTTCTCGTGCGATCACTGAAGATAAGCAGTATCGAGCCTAGTCAGTATCTAGATGGGTGACCACTTGGAAATATTAGGGAGTCGTAATTTCGGATGTGCGGGTGGTGTAAATGATAATGGCTCAGAATTGGAAATCGGAGAGCCGAGTTCCAGTCCCTGCCGGACTCGTTATATTCACTTACGCGTAAATACTTTTGGGAAAGTTGTAAATCCACCACTTTTCTCCCCAGTTAATTAGTAAGACTTGTATCATTATTTACATTATTCGGACTATTGTCCTCATCTTTGTCGCCATATTCATTACAACGTTTCGGCCATTGTACGCTCCGGCCTTCAGGTGATTGAAATGTGCAACTGAACCCTTTATTTTGCTCACTGGGATAGACAGTTCTAGTTCCACGTGCCATGTTTAATGGATGTCAGTTATCAGTTATCTCCTGTTAATTTCCCTCTGAAAGTTCTCCACTGTCTTAACCGGGTTCAGTTCGACATTCCAACCACCTGAAGAAGGCCGGAGCGTACAACAGCCGAAACGTTGTAATAAATATGGCGACAAAGACGAGGACAATAGTCCGAATAATGTAAATAATGTACATAATACCTCATCTCAGAAATATAGACAGGGACTTGTATCAGTTTGTCATTATTACTTTCCAAAAATTCTTAAAATAAAAAAATATTTTCTGCCTTTAAATAACCTGCAAAGTGTTGATAAGCTGTAAAAACAAATAAATCAATCTTTCAACAGTTTCTTTCACATATCTTATAATTCAGTCGTTATTTTGCAGTTTCTGATACTAGTTGATAGATCTTGTGAATAACCTGATTGCAGGACCTAGTTACCAATTATGTAGCAGCTACTAATTCCACGTTTATAGTTTATTAATGTTACATGGGACTTTAAATTCACCATTATATAGCCTCTATTCTAATATTTTAAGTTTTGTTCTTAAACATTTTGTAATAGATAGTTGACTGCATCGGTTATATCACTATTTAAGTGGTCGATTAGATAGTCTTATAGCATCTAATCCAAGATTATTCAATTGTTTTGCTGCTTCCAATTACTTGTTAACTAGGTCTTGATAAACCCGGTATTTACTCACCCGCACAGTGACGAGATGGGATACGGGGATGATTTTGATGTAGAGTGTCCGTACGCATAGATATGGTCCCAGAAAAAAATATTCCAATGTCACGCTGGTATTGCAATCCACCAAAACCCCTTTTTTAGTGCTTGGAGGGAGGTGCTTACATAGGGTTGGAACCCCTGAGACTAGACATCTCTCAAAGGTTTTCCGTAAACTATTCGAAGACAGAAACACGACAGAGGTGAAGAACAGGTACTGCACTTGTTATTTACTGCCCCCACCAGCCAGCATGTTGGTGGAATATGGCACAAGGCCAGTTTAATGTGAGGAGCCCAACCGTGAGCACATGAGCCAAGGCCAAAATTTCCCCAGTCCCTACAACCAATGTCGCACTGACGACGATTTTCCACCGATTCTCCTCCTTCGGTGCTGTGAGGGAGGTGCTGTCGCAGCGTTGGAATCTTCGGGACCAGGCATTTTTAGTTTATTTGTTGTGTTCTTTTCTAAGACAGAAACACAAGTGTGAGATAAAATATATTTTGTCATGCTGGCATCAATATTTCACCGACCCTCTCTTAGTGCAATGAGGAAGGTGTTGAAATCTCCAGACCCGGCTGCTTTCTTTCATCTCAGATGAAGAGAGCAGATACTGGGCTTTGATTGCAGCCAAGGATCGAAATTGCCCAATCCCAGAAACCACTGTCACGTTGACATCCCTATTACACCAACTCAACTTCTTTTAATGCAATGAGGGAGGTGCTGCTGCAGGGTTGGAATCCCAGGGACCGGGTGCCTACTTAGTGTTTACTTATCGCCCGCTCCACACTCCTCACCTTGGTCTTTTGAAGAGGAGTAGAGTTTTATCCCTTGTTTCCTGTTTAAGATTGGGTTTCCGTTCCTTCAACTCTGTACTTCTGGCGTGAAATCTGAATTTTTATTCTGTAATTATTATTTTTCCACCCGCAATAGGAATATATAGGTTTGCTTATCATCTGATCCACACGTCTCCCGGTCTTTTGAAAAGAAGTAGAGGCTGTTCCCTGTTTTCTTTTGGGTTTCCAGTTCCTTCTAAAGTCTACTTCAACTCTATACTTCTAACATCTCCTCTTAAAACACTGAACTTTTATTTACTATTGAATTACTTTTCTTTTTATCAATACAAGTAGATAAGTTCACACCCCTTCTCCGGTTTTTTTTGAACAGGAGTAGAAGGTTTTATCCCTTGTTTCCTCTTTAGGATTAGATTTTCCAGTTCCTTCTAAAGTCTACTTCAACTCTATACTTCTAACATCTCCTTTAAACTCTGAACTTTGATTTACTATTGAATTTTTTTTTCTTTTTATCAATTTTAGTAGATAGGTTCGCACTCCTCCGGTCTTTTGAACAGGATCAAGAAGGTTTTATCCCTTGTTTCCTTTTTCAGGGAAACAAACCCAATTCTAAAGTCCACTTCCTCTTTTATTCGTCGAACGTCTCCACCTGAACTCTGAAATGTTATTCACTATTTAAATCTTCTTAGAGTGTGGAAGTAGCTTAAATCTTTTTTAAGACCAAATAACTTCACTTCTTGCTCTTTTTACCTAATCAACTCAATAACCGTCTATAAAAACGAGTAGCTCTTTGAATTCAACTAAAATTTTTAAAAAAAAGTTTAAAATCAGACTTTGAACAAAAACTGAAAATGAATCCAATTCACAAAAGTGATTGATCAAAGCCGGGAGAAATTCGACTGTGGTTTTAATTTATAGATTTCCTGGTTCATAATTAATTGTTGTTTTATAGAATGTGTTTTTGATTTACTCGATTTGATTTCAATCCGGCTAAATTATATCATTATAGTCTTTTTTTTTTGTCTATTTTTTAAAATTTCACACAATTTTAAAGACGCAAGGGGTTACTAGTGTGAAAGAATAAGAAAAAAAAAACATTATTAACAAAGGAGGCTGACAATAAAAGAAAGGAATAAAGAAAACAGTAGATATATTTTGACATTGCATTTAAATTTTGAAGATCAAAGTTGACTGGAAAGCAAGAATATTGAAGAAGATTTCCACACTTGAGAAGTGCGAGAAAAAAACTTTTAGCATAGAACTTACGGTTACATCTAGTAGGATTTAACTGTAAAATAATGAGACCTACCTGCCGATCTAATTACTGTGCTTAAATTAAATTTGAGGACTCAAAAATACCAAAAAAAGCTAATCAGAACAATTAACATGAAAATACTTATAGAAAAGACACAGAGAAACTACATAAAAAGGTTGGAAAATGACTGAACACAAGATTTCAGAATCCAAGACATTATAATTTTGCAGAAAATTTTATATTTAACAAACAAATACCTATAAATTTAGCAACAATCATTCAATCATAAGTAGACTTATAATGTATTACAAAATAGAAAGAAAAAAAAAAACTTTGTCTACAATCACACGACACATGATTTAATTTAATATTAATTGATTCAATATAATCTTTCCACTTCATTATCTTGAGATTAGACATTTATTTTATATTTAAATCAAGATTAATATTCAAACAAATTTTTCGTCAATTGTTTCATTTTTTTTAATTCTGGTTTATAGTTGATTTTTTAAATAAATAAACACCACATATGATTATTTTTTAAGCAATTTGATTTGATTTCATGTTTACAGTTGATATTTGTCAAATGAACTTCACTTTGCGGACAGTGTAAAAATGGGATAAGAAAAATTTTTTTTAAATTTGATATATAGTTAAGTTTTTTCATTCAACAATTACTTGCAAATACCCTGTCAAAAGGTAAAAAATTTTTTCTCCCCAGCTATGGGTTAAATAGTACAATCATTATTATTCTAAAAGAATTTTTAATGTTATATTCACTCACAAAAAAAAAAAGAAGAATTATTGTTAAAATACAAAAATATCTTTCCGGCTTTAAATAACTTATAATGGTTTGATGTTGTATTAAAAAACAATAAATCAATGGGATATATAAATTTAAAGTATAAAAAAAGTTTTGCTTATTGGAAACTTAAGTTTATTTTCCACTATAAAATTTATTTTTGTGAAAAGTGAAGCAATGATTCAATAGGAAGTTAATTATCAAATTCTGCCCTTGAAATCATATAAAACAGGTTTATAATTTCTGTTCGTATAATTGAAGAAAATTTTTTTGTTTATACATTTTATAATAACGAAAATATAATCATTTTTCTTCTTCTGATTTAAAAAAATTCTTCTTAATTTAAATAAGTTTTATATAAATATATATGTTACGTGGTAGATGTCGTGGCAATTTTTAAATAAATTTTTTTTTGTTTTGCTTCCAAAATCTATCTTACACATGCTTAGAAAATTTAGTCAAAATTTATTACACAAAATTTTAGATATATTTCAGACGCTTATGTTCATAGTTTCTGAATCTTAGAAAAACTCAATAAATTTCTTTTATTGATAACTGTAATAATTACATGGAAAACACAGCTGTTTTTTGCTTGAGAAACATCTGTCCAAATACAATTTATAGGTTAAAATGTTACCGGATAAAGAACAAAGTTTAATAAATGTACAGTTCTATTCTGATAATATTTTCTTCTGAAAGGCATTTTTCTCATATATGGAAGTCTATTATAATTATATATGTTTTTGTCAACTACTATTGAAAAAAAGTTATAATGCATGATGAATGACGTTATCTTCTGTACCATTAAATCTATTGTTTTTTATTGTGTTTACCACTTAAATTTTTCTAAATTTAAATAGTAAGACTTATTTCTCCATTGGCTTTATCGCTTACCACTATATATATATAATATATAAAACACATATAAATATTTATCATATAATAGGCAATATATGAATTATATAATGATAGCAAAAAAGAATTTCATTTCCCTGCTGACAGGCCAATTCTTTGCATACAGTTTGATTATTTTTTTTATAAATAATGTCTTGTTTAATGTATAGATCCAGATATCCAACACAGCGTTTTAATGTATTTAATTACTATCTATTTGAAAAATAATTTTAATTTAAAAGTAATATTTTAGCAGAAATTATAATATAATATTAATATACATGATACAAGAGAAATAATTATGTACAAAAATATAAAGTGTCTGGTGATATAATTAATAATCTCCATATTAAGATAATTAATTATTTAAGAAAAAATGTAAATATTTTTTTCTTTATTTAATTATTAAATATTGCAAATAACTGACTAGGGCAATATGGCGGATGATATAATCTGTAAATTCACACAATTTTGCGAATTCTTTTCTTTTCAAATAATTATGTCTTGTCTTCAACCTATATTATCTAAATGACAGATAAAATTTTATCAAAAAATAAAAACATTTATCAATCAAGGTGGTCTGTCTACTTAATTTGTTTATTTGACATATATCAAAGATTTGTGACAATTTCTAAAGAAATTTGTTGGAAGAAAAATTGAAAAGTTTATCATCATTTAATTATATGTAAAAAAAAAAATATTCCAAATATTTAATCATATCTTCGTCTCACCTGGATGTTGCATGCACACATGTATACATTTGATCCACACTTTTGGCACATGCATGAACACACACACACACATATATACATATATATATATATAAATATATATATATATATAAATATATATATATATATTATATAAATATATATATATATATATATATATATTATTCAGAAAATTTAAAGGAAAATGAAAATGCATTGGTTTTTTTTTATAATGATTAGATTTGTTTTAGTTGTATATATTTATATAATATATTTATATTCTGGTTTTTCTTCATATGAAAAATAAAATGTTAATATATAAAGAGAAGTGAAAAATAATATTATATGGTTATAATGTGGATTTGTTTTAGTGATATATATATATATATATATGTGTGTTGTGTGTGTGTGTGTGTGTGAATGTTTAAATTTCCACAATATTCCAAAAGTTTGTGAAATATCATTAATTAAATATAAAAAATATACATTTTTCTATCGTTTGAATATATATATTAAAGACATTTTATTATGTTTAATGTTGTTATTTTATAGATACAAGTATTTAAGCAAATGCTCTGTTTATGATAAACAGTATTAAATAACATTTACCGGCCTGAATGTCCGAGAAATTTTCATAGAAAATATTCGTTCTTTGACAGGATTCGAACCTGCATCCTATACGGAAGTTTTCATATACGCTGTTTATTTATTAACCGCTCAGGCCACAAAAAAATTACGGTAGACATTCGAATTTACTGTTTATAAACTCAATTTTCCATGAATCTCGTACATTCATAATTGCTCTGGCGTATCGAATTAAACAAATGACGTCATATATTTAAGAAATGGACAAGGTCCGACAATTTATTTATTAAAGACATTTTTATTATGTTTAACGTTGTTATTTTATAGATACAAATATTTAAGCAAATGCTCTGTTTATGATAAACAGTATTAAATAACATTTACCGGCCTGAATGTCGAAGAAATTTTCATAGAAAATATTCGTTCTTTGACAGGATTCGAACCTGCATCCTATACGGAACCGTCATTATACGCTGACGTATTTATGAAAACCAATGGGCCAAAATGAACTGTTTTTGTTTAAAAACAAAAAAATATTAAAATAATGTTATATAAATAATAAAATAATTCTTAATGAATTCTCGAGCCATTTATATAACATGTGGAAAATATCAAATATAAAACAAACGATATATATATATATAAATATTTATAAATAAATATATTATTTTAATTTATTTAAAATAACATATTATTTATTTTAATAATTTAACGTTTTATAAAAATAATAATATTTAATTCATTTATATAAAAAACAGTATTCAAAAAAATATAATATATAAATATATAAATTTATGTATTATTTATAATTTTAATTAATATTTAATTTCATTAAAGAATCGTACATTTTTCATTTTTATTTTTAAATGATTTTTCAACAAAAAAAATTTTTTATATATGCAATTATATTTATATATATATATATAAATATAAATTAAATTAAAAAAAATTAATTTTTAAATTTTTTTAATTATTATCATGTTTATATATATATCAAATTATATATATATATAAATATATATGTTATATATATTTATATATATGGGAAATTTAAAAAATTTTTTTTAATTTTCAAGGAAATTTTTATGCCCAAAAAAATTTTTGAAAAAATTTATGACTGATTTTAATTTAATTTGGAAATCCGAAACAAATTGATTTTCCATATCACGTGACGTCCGCGTTTTTTAATTAAAAAATATAGCTAACAAACAGTAATTTTAATTTATTTGTAACAAACCAGTTATTTCTGATGAAAAATTAGGACAATTTGAAATATCAAAAATATATATATAAATAAATAAATACTTTCATAAAAAAATAAAAAAATTTAATTTGAATTGGAACTTTTATATATATTTAAATATATATTAAACTCAAATGATTATATATATATTTTGTCACACACACACAAATATATATATATATATATACATATTTTTACATTATATTTTTCATTTGAAAAATGAAAAAAATCATTTTTTGAAATTAAATATAATTTAATGTATTAATTATATTAAATATAATATATAAGAGTTTAACAAATTTTTTTTAAAAATAATATTAAAACATGTTTTTTTGAATCTATATAAATTTATAAAATAAATATTTTATATGGCAAAAAATAATAAATAAATATTAATAAATTAAATCTTTAAAAATTTAGATTTTAATGATAAATATAGATATTTTATTCGGGCCATTATTTTTTTTTTTTTATATATATATATGCATATATATATATAATATATTAAAATAAATATATATGACTGTTTAAGAAATTTTAAAAAAAAAAATATGTCATTTTTTAAAAAATATATATTTTTATATTTTTTTGAAGGGCAGGAAAAATTTTTGACCATTTTAAAAAACATGTTTAAAAATTGCAAAAAAAATTAATTTAAATTTTATTAATATTATATTTTTTTTCATTTTCAGAGAAATATAAGAAAAATTATTATATATTTAACAATATTCATAAATAATTTAATTTTCAAAAATTTAAAATATAAACATTTTCAACAGACAGAACAATTAATTTAAATTAAGTATAACGTTTTTAAATCTATATATATATTTTCCTGTTCATATATATTATATATATATATATATATATATAATTTATATTATATATATATATTTATATATAATTTGAATATTTAGGAATGAACTGAAAATCATTTACAAATTAAAATTTTGTTGATTTTTTTTATACAGAAAAAAACTGAAATAAAAATTTAATAAAAGTAATATTTAATAACAAATAAAAATATATTTAGTTATATTTGTTAAAATTTAAATAAATATATTTTAAAATATTTTTTAATTTTCTTTAACAAATATATAGTTATATATATAAAATGGATAGATATGTATTTTTCTGGTTGTATTGATAAATTAACATTTCTTGAAAATAATTTTCTATCTTAAATTGTTTTTTAAAGAAATAATTCTGTTAAATTTCAATATAAATAAAAATATATATATATGATATATATATCATTATTTAATAATTTTTTTAATAAATTATATGTTGATTTATTTAATATAACTAATTATATAAATATTGAATTTTATTTTTTTATTTATAAAAAAAAAAATTTTCATAATAAGTCATGTTTTTTTTGTTGAAATTTTATATTTTGTATATATTATATTTTAATTTATTTAATAAAGATATCAGATTTATTTATAAAAAATATTTTTATTTTAAATGATGCCATTTTATTGTTTCAAAAAAAAAAAATTTATAATTTATAGTTTTTTTTTTAAGATCATTTAAAAAAATAAAATGAAATTCATATTTTAGCAACCAAAGAACCCAAAAAGGAAAAATTTTTTGTTTTTTTTTGATTTACAAAATTAAGTATTTTTTTAAATTTGATAATGATATTTAATTATTTCAATGCTTTATTTTTTCATTTAAAAAATTTCTTTGTTTTTCTTTTTAAACATTTCAAATAAATTTTATAAAATATAATTAAATGATTAATATGTTACAAAATTTTTTTAGATACATATACAGATAATTTGGAACCATATTTATTATATACATTTATATATCTTTTTACCTTTTATATAATAGTCACTTTCAAAATACAACCAATAATATTTTAGATTTGATATAAAATAATAGATTTTATAGATTTTATCATAAATAATAGAAATATAACATATATATATTATGGATGTAATATTATATATGATATATATATATATATAGAAGTTTTTATATTTTTGTTATCAAAAATTGAACGAATATGGTAATCTTGACAAGATAAATAATAAACCGGCTAAAATAATTTTCATATTTA
>CAHIKZ030001860.1:532500-537500 GCA_903632075.3 Acanthosepion pharaonis
AATATAATATTTAGCAATTAAATTTTCTAGTAGTAGACCTTGCGTTGCCTGGGGGATGTAACAGTAAGAGATAGATCATTTATCGACCATCATAAAATACTGAAAAATAAAATTGTGGATTATTGTTTAAGGTTGACGGACACGCATGTCTTAATTTTTTTTTTTTTTTTACGAATTGGTCAAATTAATTTTCAAACAAAAACATTGTTTACAATCGTTATGAGTCTAATTCGATTGGTGAATAGAATTTTATTATAAACAATTGTCTTGTAAATGGAATTTTTAAAGCATTCTGAATGTAAATAAGAAAAAAGTGTGCAAGACAATAAGAAATACTACCTGCGAAAAAAAAAGTGGATGTTTGTTTTATCGGCTGAAAATGTAAAAATGATATAAATAAAACACACACACACATATACAACACACACACACACACACACACACACACACAAACAACCTGGGTTTTTAACCTAAGTCACTCCATGGAATCGCTAAAACATAGAGCATAGTCTGATGAAAAAGACGCCAAAGTTTATGAAAACAAAATTTTATCGTCAAAATGCTTATGTTTTTATGAAGAGGATAGACTAAATTTTTTTAATTATTTTTTAAAAATTTTTCCATCTTTTTAGAATATTCTAAATTTTGATTTAAAAACCTTGTTTCTCTTTGTCGCAACAAGGGTAGTAAATAACATAGATAATTTTTTAGCGCATTTTTTTTTGTATTTACACACATTAATTTGGAAAATCTTGCAAAAATAAAAATAATTGTCAGATGTTAATGAAACTTTCAGAAACTATTCACAGATGATCGAAATTATTATAAAAATTTTTTTTTTTATTAAAGTCATGGCAGAAAATTTTTTTTATATTTATTAACACCCCCATAACTAATTTTATGAAAAACTCTAGAAATTCGAGACCATCGGTTTTAGTGATTACAATAGTTAAAAGCACAAGGCTTTGAAGAATGCAAATCATGTTTTTTTTTTTTTTTTTTTTTTTTTTGGCCAACGTACCTGAAAATCAGCTGTGAATTGTAACATACAAAACTCAATAAAACAAATATATTATTTAGTTTCAAATGCTTTTATTTGTTTTAATTTGTTTTTTTTGAATATGGACAATATTTTCTGAAAGCAAAATTTTTTTTTCAATGAAAATTGAATTTTTAATACAATTATTTCTTATTTCTTTAATTTTAAAAAAGATTTAAAAAAAAAAATTTTAAATTGAATTTTTAAAAATATTTTAACATTAGTTAAAAGCAACATCAACCTTTCAAAATGTCCGTGTGAGATTGTCATTGTCTAGCGCTTTGAAAATTGTATAATTTGGGCCAATCAGATTAGCCATGGTAATTAAGAAATGTAATTTTTGTGTTTATAGTCGGACAGTAATTATCAAGTACGGAAGACCAACCAGAATACAATTTAGTTGCATTATTTGAGTTCAGCATTGTTCTCCGCTGTTAAGCCCTTTACTTTTGCGAAACACGTATGGAGAAGTTAATTTGAGTTTTCAATTTCAACTGAGAAGGGTACCTACAAGTAACAGTATCATCTTATGAAATTTAACTACTGCTAAACTTTAATTTATATGATCTTTTTTATATTAATCTCAGTTATGACATTTTTCCATAAATGAAATATCAAAATTAATAATAAAATGAATGGAAATACAAATAACACAGTAAAATGTAATAAATGTACATAAAATTATAGTATTTTATGTACACTTTGATAAAATTTCATAAGAAAGGTACCTAAATTAATTAGATACCTTTTTCTTATGAAATTTAATCTCACTATTAACAGTCTTATTTTTAATTTCTTTATATTTTCCATAAAGCATCGTAAACGTAAAAATGAAAGCTAAGTAAAAAAAAAAAAAAAAAAAAAAAAAATAAAAAATTAGAGCGCTGAAAGTTTTCCTTAAAAGTAACAAGGTAAATAATTTGTTCACTTAAATAATTTCACTTCCTTCCATCCGTAGAAAGAATTATCCTCCCGTAAGTTATCTAAACGTCATGAATGTGCCTTTCGTCAATCGTCAAGCGACGCGAAAGGTTATGACCTGCTTTGTTTTATTTTCAAATTACATTTTTTTTCGGCGCAGAAGCTAAGTTAAGCTTGGTTCAAAATATTTTAAATAAACAGTATAATTTCTGTTTTTATTAAAATCAGTTTTGAAAAAATGATAATTGATTTTTAAAAGAATATCAAAGTAAGATTTTAATTTTTTTATCAAATCGAAAAAAAAATGATTGAAAATGATTATCTGTTTTTTTTTTTACCAAAAAAAAACAATATTTTTAACGAAAATTTCAGACGTGCTAGGAACGATTAAAAATGTAAAAAAAAAATACCCCAAAATACTTTTGATCTTTCCTCTTTAATAATAATATGAACATTAGACGATAAAATTTTGTTTTCGTCAAGTTCGGCGTTTTTTTCATCATGCTATGCTCTTTTGTTTACATTTTCGTGGGTGAGTTGTCCCCTTTCATTCTCACGATGTGTCTTAATCGTGTTTTCAAATTGATTTTATTAAAAAACAACTGTATTTTTTCCCATTTTCGGTCCCGTTAGAACCACCACAAGGTAATTTTATGTAGTCCTGTGAAGTTTTGTTGAAATCGGCGAAAAAATGTAGGAAATTCGATCCAACATATAAACGTTACAGACACAAACACACACACACACACACACACATAACACACACAACCTGCGTTTTATAATATATATAGATAATATACAATATATATATATTATATTAAATATAAAATATGTTCTAATGTTCAAATGTTTGCTTTTAATTTATGTTGAAAATAAGTAAAAAAATTGTCCAACATTTTGAGAAGTTTTTTATATAAATTTCAATCAATCCTTTGATTTTGAACGCATATTAGCCATCCTTATAGTGGTTATATAGAAATGAATTACAAAGATAAAAAATAAAAGATGATTACAAAAAAATTTTGACATAGAAATGCGGCGATAATGGTCATTGGAATAGCAGACGCAATTTAAAATGAAGTTCAATACGTGGTTTATGACGCGATAGACAGATATATTACAAACAGAACCAATGTTAATGCAATTTAAACTTTTGTGACTAGGAAATTGCCAATTTTTTGTAAAATTTATGCGAAATGAAGTGTAAAGGGTTGAAAGATTAGATATAATGGCATTGTATTTAAATTATTTATCAACATGTAGGTTGTCTAAAACAAGAAATGTAATGGCTATGTTTTTTTCTAAAAATTAAAAAAAACAAACTATTAAATTCTTAACAGTTCATGATCAGATATAATAAAATCCATTGAACTGTTATATTTAATAAATATATATTTAAATAATGACCTATGTTTTAATACATATTATATATATATATATATATATATATATATATATATACGTCAAATGATTTATAAATATATATATATATATAAGAAACTTTATATCAATATATATATATATATATATCTTTAATCATTCTTTTTTCATTATATATATATATATATATATATATATATATATATATATATATATATATAAACGCCGAGTTAAAATTCGGAATCCATTACATTCACTTACGTGCTTTACTTTTGGAAAGGTATAAATCCTTCTTTTCTATTTAAAAGCTATGGTAAAAAATAGCACGGACATGTTGGGTTTTTATAGCCTTGAATGGCAACTTTTCTAGGAGAAGGACAACTCTGAATTAAAAAGTTAAAATAGGGTATTTTCATTTATAATGAATTTGTCTATCAATTGCACCAGGTCTCTTATATGATCCTTCAAAAAAAAAGTGGATGGTCCTGCTCTTTTGAGGCCTTCACCACTATCGTTAAAATATCATGCAAATTTTGCAAAGTTAAAAAAATGTTTGAAAAAAATTAATATTTTTTTATATAATCGGAATTCGAGGGAGAAAATATATATATATATATATATATATATATATATATATATATATATATATATATATATATGCAGAATCAATTGTTACTTATTGATTAATATCTGTTCTTTTATTGTCCTTTAACATGAATAATATTTTTCTTTTTCTTATATTCTCTCATATTCAATTATCCCTACTCTTAATGTCTTTGTTACTTTACTTAGAGTGAAATGATTAAAATATATGTATTTTGTATGTATATGTGTTTAGGGGAGTGTAATTTGGACAAAGCGTCAAAATATTTATATATTGATTAAAAATTTTTCGAATGATTATTTTAATTAGTTGAACGAAATGATGGCGTAGATAAAGAACAAAAATTTTTTTTCCTTATATTAAAAAATTTTATTTTATTTTGTCTATTTCCTGCTTTATTTTATTTATTTAAATGTATTCATTTTTTAATGGATAAATGTATATTTTGAACTGTAAACATCTTTTGCTAGCCTAAACAGTCTAGACAGATTTTGCATTTATTTATACTGTAGGGATATTATTATAAATAAATATAAAATAATAATAATAATGAAAATTATAAATAAAATAAAATAAAACAATTACAAAAAATTTTGTATAAAATGGATTAAATAAAAAACAAAATAATAAAAACTCCCAGCATCCAACAAAAAAACTGTTCCTGTCTACAATACAGACATCTCGCCAAAAGAAGTTAAATCCAATCTCTTCACCACGAACTTTGGTACAGGTAATGCGTATCCAATTTTGAATCTCATTTGAATATTATTGTAATACTATGGACAAAAAAAAAATTCATAAATGTAAATAAAACAAGAATAATATATAAAAAACGCATTCATTACAAAAAATATAAATAAATTGTATGAAATTATTTCATACAATTTCCAAGTAATTCCTGTTAATTGTGTATTTTTATTTCTATCAGTATATTTTTTATCTCCCTGAACACAAGGCTAAATTTTTTTGCTTTATATTTGAATGATGTCCGACGTTGTATATAATAAGAAAATCAAATATATTCATAGACAATATATAAGCAATGCCATATTTCTT
>CAHIKZ030001860.1:542500-557500 GCA_903632075.3 Acanthosepion pharaonis
TAAAATATATTTTCTCTTTTTCATCGGAAATTTAACAATTTCTGTCTGAATTTCTAGTATGAAGAATTATTATCATTGTTTTTTCTTTTCAACATTTCACCCCAAGCAAGGCGATAAAGTCACTAAAATACAATACATATTCATTGCTAATGATTATGAGAAAAATGTACTATTAAGGAGAGAAGACAATAAAAGGGAAAGAATTAAGAAGACAAAATATAACGATTGGCATTGCATTTAAATTTTTGAAGATCAAAATTGACTGGCAAACAAGAAGCCAGAAAAGGGTTCCACAAGCGAGGAGTGCAATAGAATAAACTGCATATAATTTACGGTTACATCTACACAGTTCAATTGTAAAATGATGAGACCTTGCAGCCAATCTAATACTGCGCTTAAATTCATAATGTCTAGGTGCCATAGATGAAAGCTCGTCAGAACAAGCACTATGGAATTATTTATAGAAAAGACACAGGGAAGCTACATTACGGCGGTTGGAAAGGGACTGAAGCCAAGATACTAGATCAGGACCAATAACATTGCAGATTCTTCTCTGTATTTCATCAAAAATCTCTACATATATAACAGGAGCACCAGATCAGCTATGACAGCAATATTCAAAGCAAGGACAAATGGTAGATTTATAAATATATAAGATAGATTCGGGAGAGAAAAATTGTCTAGCTCGACACAGTGAACCGACTATCTTAGCTGCGGACTGATCAATTCATTCAATATGATTTTTCCACTTCATATCATCGGAAAATATTAGTGTGGAAATACTGAATGAGTCACTCTCCTGGAGGCTAGCATCAACCTTGTTGATGCAAAATAAAAAGGCTTCCCTCAGACAATTAAAAGAGAAGAGTTTCGCTTCGGCAGCGTTAAAATTAACAAGTCATTCCTTGCCCCAATTAACAACCGATTATATGTCATTTTGGGGATTAGCTGTCAACTTATCGAACCGATCAGACTTGCTATTAAGACAAGAGTAATAGTTGTGCCATCATCCTAGATACCGCGATGAGAATTGATGACACTAGGAAGGTCTTTGATGAGAATTAGTAACAATGTAGTTACAAGCCCTGGTGAAGACTTGCATTAATGCAAAAAAAGAAGAGTGGCCATTCAAGATAACTTTCATTTTGTAATTTGATAAGAAAGACTGAATCAGTTCAAAATTTATTCAGAAATAACCTTTGAATTTGTTAAGAATGCCAGTATGTCAAACCCTGTCAAATGCCTCCAAGATGTCTAAAGCAACAACCCGAGCTTCACCATTCCAATCTAAATCTTGATAGACTCTTTCAGCAATAATCGTTAACTCATCAGCAGTTGACACAGAATAGCTAGAGTCGTATTGCTTATCTGAAAGAAGATCCTGTGAGGTGAGATACTTAACCAATTCAGAGGTAATTAGAGCCTCTAGTATTTTGCTAAAAAGAGGTAGAAGGCTAATAGGGTGATAGATGAATCGGTACACCTGAGTTGTTAAAGACTGGAACTACAGAAGAGGATTTCCAACAAGCAGGAAAGCAAGACACATCAAGGAATTTATTGTACAGTTTAGAGAGAACATGAGCCAGTCCAGGGGCACATTTCTTAAGCACTATTACAGGGATACCATCAAGTTCACATGCTTTACGTGAATCCAGTTTAGAGATGATGGCAAAAACTTTGGTTGGAGTAATATGCATATCACTCTGTAGAGTCTCAGTTCTCTATTAAAGTTATTAGTTAGTATATTTATATTATTTACCTTAGGACTATTATCCTCATCTTTGTTGTTATCTGTCTGAAAAAATTCTGTCTGAATTTCTGATATGAGGAGTTGTCATTATTTATATTATTTACATTATGACTATTATCCTCATCTTTGTTTTTATTATCACAGCGTTTCAGTGTTTGTCCACCTGGGTAACCTTCAGTGAATTTTTAACTGAATCCATTTATTTAATCTCCGCAAGGGTGCAGATTGTTCTCGTTCCATTTCCGATGTACAGGGATATCGTACTCTGTTCTTATTTAGTACTGTTCGGCCATTGCTCACTCTGTTTTCACTGAGTCTGAGTTTGTACTATACAGCTCAGTGATTGAACTCACAATTACTATGTTACAAAATTCACCTGAAGAAGACCGGACGGTAAAAGTGACGAAACGTTGTAATAATAATAAAAACGATAAGGATAATCGCTTAACATGTTAACATTAACATTTTATGTACTTTATTTTTTCTTATTTTGGAAGTTATAAAAAATATGAACTACAGGTGGACACATGCTTACAGAAAAAATTGAAATGTTCTGGTATATATAATGAGGATAGAGTCAAATGATATGAATTGCTATTGATTGTAGCAAGGTAAGTATTGAAAGTGGCTACCTACATTCACCGTTATAGTATTGACTTCCCCCAAAAGCAAATATATTGTATCTTAATAGTATTAAAAGTATATTCAAATTTATCTAAAATTGTTTGGCTTTAATCTTTTCAAATCTAAATTAATATTATTGGAATCTACATTGTTCGGGTTAATCATGTTCACTACGTTTCGACCGTTGTATGTTCCAGGCCTTCTTCCGGTGATTGGAATTTCGAACTGAACACTTTATTTCGTCCATGAACGAAATAAAGGGTTCAGCTCTATTTCTAGTTCCACGTACCATGCCTCTTCCGGATGTCTCAGTTATCTCCATTTAACTCAACTCTCCCAGTTGTACATTCTGGGCCTTCTTCCGGTGATCGGAATTTCGAACTGAACCCTTTATTTCGTGCCATGCCTCTTCCGGATATCTGAGTTATCTCCCTTTAACTCAACTCTTACAACTCTTTGGGTCAAGTCACAGGATCCAACCAACGCTTTTATTTACTGGGGCATGTGTCTTTGTGGAGTTCAGTTTATAAAATTTGGGGACTTATAAACTTAATGTCACAGTATTCATTTTTTTTACTCATATTGCAATTTAAAGATGAGGACAACAGCCCTAGCAATGTAAATAATGTAAATTATTACAATACTTCATCTCAGAAATATAGACAGATATTGGAATCTCTCTTACTGCAATTGTTAAGTTACTCAGTTTTGTTTTGTCTTTGTTTTTTGGGGGCTACCTGTAGATCTCTGTGTTTTGGGGGCTACCTGTAGATCTCTGTGTTTTGGGGGGCTACCTGTAGATCTCTGTGTTTTGGGGGGCTACCTGTAGATCTCTGTGTTTTGGGGGGCTACCTGTAGATCTCTGTGTTTTGGGGGGCTACCTGTAGATCTCTGTGTTTTGGGGGCTACCTGTAGATCTCTGTGTTTTTGGGGGCTATCTGTAGATCTCTGTGTTTTTGGGGCTACCTGTAGATCTCTGTGTTTTGGGGGGGCTACCTGTAGATCTCTGTGTTTTTGGGGCTACCTGCAGATCTCTGTGTTTGGGGGCTACCTGTAGATCCCTGTGTTTTGGGGGGGCTACCTGTAGATCTCTGTGTTTTGGGGGCTACCTGTAGATCTCTGTGTTTTGGGGGCTACCTGTAGATCTCTGTGTTTTGATTAAATTTCGAAAAATCTCTTTTCACAACTGACATTTTAAAGAAGTGATAGTTTAAAAATATTCTTAATGTTATAACAATATCAAACTCTTTTATAGCTTCCACTTACACAACCACCAAAGAAAAATCTGATGTCGTCCAGTCAGCCACTTGTTGATCAGGACTAACTTCCTTATACAAGACAACATTGAGCCGAAAGCGATTTATTCCTACGACCATAGCTGCAGCATACTTTTTACTTAGCACACATGTTCTGAATTTGTTTTTTGATAAAATCTACTTTTTTGCTAATCAACAATGTCTAGATCATCATCATCAACAACATCATCATCATCATCACCCGAGCCCCACAACTAGATTGCTGCGTCATTAACTATTATTTCAAGTTCCTAACGTTTTGTACGTCGAACCTAATTTAGGACCGACTTAGTGAAATAAAGCCTCCACTGTGAAAACTACTTTACAACACCAACTAATGTGTGAAATCACTTTCCTTATAAATCTTTAGAAAAGCAATTCCCTGCTTGTTATGTTATACAGATGCTGGATTTATACAGATGCTGGATTTATACAGATGCTGGATTTATACAGATGCTGGATTTATACAGATGCTAGATTTATACAGATGCTGGATTTATACAGATGCTGGATTTATACAGATGCTGGATTTATACAGGTGCTAGATTTATACAGATGCTGGATTTATACAGATGCTAAATGGTCAGGATCAACTTCTTGACTATGTTATATTTGTTCATGATTACCCAGAGTACCCCTTGCTACACCCTGCCAGAGGCGTTTTTGAAGTCCATGAAGATGGCAAATATTTTGTTGGTGAAACAAGTGATTTTCGCATAAAGCTCGACGATTGAATATTTTAAATATATTTGAACTGAATATATTTCAAATTTCATAGTTTCGTTGGCAAAATTGGAAGAAACATAGTTTGTAAATCTCGACAAAAGATGTTAGCGATAACTTCAACAATAATAAATACTGTGAGGATTTTAACATGTGTTAGCGTATTACAAAAAATTCTAACATGTTTAAATTTCTCGGGTAGATACAGCTAACTAGTGATTTCATAAAATTAATTGATGTTTTGCAAAGAATTCATCTTTTTTAAAAAAAATAAATAAATTAAACAAGTAATCAATTATACGAAAGATTTATTATTTATAAAATAAAATTAAATATTATATAAGACTTTTTACAATCTTTTCTTCTTACTAACAGTATAAAAGAGTATAAAAATGATCTATTTACTTATTTAAGGGTGGGTAGTTTCGTACTATTAGCATGCCACCTGTTTTATGAGTAATTAATTATTTTTACGAATTAGGCTGAAACCACTAAATGGGCGGAGGCCAGTGGAAAATAGCTTTTTTTTTTTACATTTTGATTTTTATCATCACTATTGTTGGCGTGTTTTATCTAATAACTTTTTCTCTGAACATATTTTTTTCATTTCAGTTACATATTTTTACAAGTTCACTAATGAATGGTCTTTGATATTTTAAAACCATACAAAAACAAATTTAAAACTAATACAAACATCTTTTCCGAATAAAAATTAAATAAAATGAAAAGTAACATGATAAAATAAGCACTCTATGACACTATTTTCACGTGTTTATAAGAAAAATAGACGTGTTTATAAGAAAAATGCCACATATTTTATTATTTTGTCCTATGATATCAAAGACTTATGCTGGTGGCAGGGAACAAGCATAACACACCCTTTTATTTATTTATTTATTTATTTGATTTTTTACAGGTAGCAAAGCAAAAATGAATGTTTGATTTCCGCAATGCGTTAAAAAAAATCACCCACTGATATTCATCGACGTTTTCAAAATGTTTACGGGACCAAACCGTGGATGTGATCACAGTTAGCCTGTGAGTAATGCATTTCAGCAATGGCAACAGAACTTTCTGTAATAAGATCTTGTTTAGTAGTTGAAAATTTAATATCTCCACTGTACTATTGCGCTTTCTGTAACTTTTTCCTTGTTTTGTTTTTATTTTATTTAATTATTTATTTATTGTTTCCATGGAAATAAATAGGAGACATTGTCTTATGAATGTTCCTCTTATATAATATTTTATGTGTATTTGTAATTTTTGCACATTTCTTTTCTGTGATGTCTGTAATTTTCTTGTGTAAAATATTTTAGGTGTCTGTGATGACGCCGTGAGTTGATAAATCGCAGTTGTACAATAAGAACTGGAAAAATATATTTGAAGACTCATGATTGAAAACCTTTTAATAATAGCTAAAACTTAACAAAATGTTTTATCATTTGTTAAGTTAAGAAGAAATTATCTTATATAATTATATTCTTAGATGCCAGAATTTGTTTTTAAGTAATAAATATTTTATTTATTTGAAGAAGCATTAATATTACGAATATACAATATACGAATTTGGTAAATATATAAGATATTTGAAACACTCTTAAAATATTGAAAATATAAAATATTAATAATAATTATTATTATACAAAATTTCTTTTTTGATCTGTATTTACTTTATAATTCTGTGGCGAGAATAAAGCGAAGGATCTGTTTTGCTCCAACAAAAGACAGCAATTACTATAAAAAGGTAAATAGACAAAGCTTTTCGCAGGTGTGATTGTTAGAATTATTTTGGGGATTTCCTGGAGAGATGGTGCACCAGGTATTTTGTTAATTTGTTATTGAGTTACTTTTTTATCAGACACAACGCTCCAGCCACAACTGGAATAGTTTTAGTTTTTGTTTTTTATATTTTCTATTTCCATTTTAGCTCTTTGTATTTGCTTAGGTTTTCAAAAACCTTTTCAGGGATGTTTTTTTCACTTGGTATGCTCATGTGAAATCATTTCTTTTCTGTCTTTGATAATAATGTCTACAAGGTTTATTAATTATTTTTATTAAGCAATTCACCCCAAGCAAGACATGAGTGCCACTAGCACGCAAGGGATTATAAAGAATGAGATTAAGAGTAAAGAGGTGTGTTTGGGAAAAGGATAAAGAGAAGGACAGGGATCAAGGTCAAGGCACCAGAAGATATCAATTGACATTACATTTGAATATATGAAGATTATAGCTATCAGGGAAGCAAGTGATAGGAAAGGAGTTACACTGACGGGAGATGCAAATAAGAAGCTGTTGGTGTAGAAGAGACGGCTAGATTTAGCCGTCTCGACAGTGACTATCCTTTCACTGTCGAAACCGCTAAATTTAGCCATCTCTTCTACTCCACCAGCTAGATGGGGACATCCCCGTTGGGGCATGTTCGCTTCCCCGGTCGACTGACGACTGAATTCTCTTACACACGCATATACACATACGAGTATATTACACACGTGCATATCACACACACACACACACACACACACACACACACACACACACACACACACACACACACAAAGAAACAAGCACATTCTTAATAGCTAAGTTTTTAATGTATTTTCCTTTCCTTTCCTTTCCACTGTGTACATATTAATGTAATTTATTTTTTTTATTAGTACATGCATTAATTGTTTGTTTAAGATCCATGCTTCTGTTACTTATTTTTACCCAGAGTCAAATCAGTCCGCCAAATATTGTTTGCGGAACAAATTTAACCAGAGTCATTAAATATTTACTGAAAAATGTCCACACTTCGAAGCAAAAGTAGTGATTCCTGCAATACCCTCTCTTATTACTAGTCCAAGACAATGTATTAGTAGCTCAAAACAATGTCTTAAGAATTAACTATGATAACGACTTTTACTTAAATTTTCCGTTTTGAAAATGTTCGAGTAAGGCACCAAAACGTTAACATTTAAATATTTTTTTAAAAATTCAACTTTCAGCCGGTTTTCATATATTTAATTTTACACGCAAAGATTACTATCGATAAAGTACAGAATAGCAACAAATTTAATCTATGTAGAAATAAAAATGAGATAGCGAATCACATAACCAGCTAACTTAGCAATTTAACCCACAAAAAATATCGAAGAATAGACATGACTGGGTAAGAAAGGTAATACACTCGGAACTGTGCAAGCAACAATTGCATTTTGTACTATAGAGACCAATAGTATAAACACAATCCAGAATCTGTCCGAAAGCGTGAAACACATAATTTTTTTTTTTTTGGGGGGGGGGTGATTAGAGATTCAAAGGGATGACCTAGAAGCCTGATTCTTGTAATAGTAAGAAAGAAGATAACGTGTCAAAATGTGCATTTTGCTGTTTTAGCAGAACAAAGGTGACAGTGAATGTGACAGTCGTACCAGGAGTTATTGGAGGGTTGGGAATGACCGGTAAAATTGGAAATTAGAGGAAGGCTTAGTACTATCCAGAAAATGGCATTAAAAACAGAAACAAGAGGAAGCTAGAACAATAAAAAATTATTAATTAACTTAATTGAGTAAATAAAAATAAAGTAATTAACTAATTGAGCAATTAATTTTAAGTTAATTAAAGAGTATTTTCAATTATTTAATATACAGTGTAAGCGCCAGTGATTACTGGTGAATATACATGTCTGAGAAGGTCTTTATTTCACCGATCTATGTAAGGAAAGAACTTTCTATCGCCGTAAGTAGAGTACATTATTTTGCCGATCTGTTTAAGTAGAGGAGTTTATTTCGCCGATCTATGTAAGTAGAGGACTTTATTTCGAAATTTGTGCAAGTATAGGTCTTTATTTCGCCGATATGTGTAAATAGTTGACCTTATTTTGCCGACCTGTGTATGTAGAGGACTTTATTCCGCCGATCTGTGAAAGTAGAGGACTTTATATCGCCGATCTGTGCAAGTAGAGGATATTATTTCGCCTTTCTCTGTAAGTAGAAAACATTATTTCGCCAGTCTGTGTAAGTAGAGGATTTATATCGCCGATCTGTGCAAGTAGAGCATATTATTTTGCCTTTTCTGTAAGTTGAAAACATTATTCGCCGGTCTGTGTAAATAGAAGACTTTATATCGCTGATCTGTGCAAGTAGAGGATATTATTTCGCCTTTCTCTGTAAGTAGAAAACATTATTTCGGCGGTCTGTGTAAGTAGAGGACTTTATATCGGCGATCTGTGCAAGTAGAGCATATTATTTCGCCTTTCTCCGTAAGTAGAAAACATTATTTCGCCCGTCTGTGTAGGTGGAGGACTTTATATCGCAGATCTGTGCAAGTAGAGCATATTATTTCGCCTTTTCTGTAAGTTGAAAACATTATTTCGCCGATCTGTGTAAATAGAGGACTTTATATCGCCGATCTGTGCAAGTAGAGGATATTATTTCGCCTTTCTCTGTAAGTTGAAAAAATTATTCGCCGGTCTGTGTAAGTAGAGGACTTTATATCTCCGATTTGTGCAAGTAGAGGATATTATTTCGCCTTTCTCTGTAAGTTGAAAACATTATTCGCCGGTCTGTGTAAATAGAGGACTTTATATCGCCGATCTGTGCAAGTAGAGCATATTATTTCGCCTTTCTCTGTAAGTAGAAAACATTATTTCGGCGGTCTGTGTAAGTAGGGGACTTTATATCTCCGATCTGTGCAAGTAGAGCATATTATTTCACATTTCCCCGTAAGTAGAAAACATAATTTCGCCCGTCTGTGTAAATAGAGGACTTTATATCGCCGAACTGTGCAAGTAGAGGATATTATTTCGCCTTTCTCTGTAAGTTGAAAACATTATTCGCCGGTCTGTGTAAATAGAGGACTTTATATCGCCGATCTGTGCAAGTAGAGGATATTATTTCGCCTTTCTCTGTAAGTAGAAAACATTATTTCGGCTGTCTGTGTAAGTAGAGGACTTTATATCGCCGATCTGTGCAAGTAGAGGATATTATTTCGCCTTTCTCTGTAAGTTGAAAACATTATTCGCCGGTCTGTGTAAATAAAGGACTTTATATCGCTGATCTGTGCAAGCAGAGGATATTATTTCGCCTTTCTCTGTAAGTTGAAAACATTATTTCGCCGGTCCGTGTAAATAGAGGACTTTATATCGCCGATCTGTGCAAGTAGAGCATATTATTTCGCCTTTCTCCGTAAGTAGAGAACATTATTTCGCCGATCTGTGTAAATAGAGGACTTTATATCGCCGATCTGTGCAAGTAGAGGATATTATTTCGCCTTTCTCTGTAAGTTGAAAAAATTATTCGCCGGTCTGTGTAAGTAGAGGACTTTATATCTCCGATTTGTGCAAGTAGAGGATATTATTTCGCCTTTCTCTGTAAGTTGAAAACATTATTCGCCGGTCTGTGTAAATAGAGGACTTTATATCGCCGATCTGTGCAAGCAGAGCATATTATTTCGCCTTTCTCTGTAAGTAGAAAACATTATTTCGGCGGTCTGTGTAAGTAGGGGACTTTATATCTCCGATCTGTGCAAGTAGAGCATATTATTTCACATTTCCCCGTAAGTAGAAAACATAATTTCGCCCGTCTGTGTAAATAGAGGACTTTATATCGCCGAACTGTGCAAGTAGAGGATATTATTTCGCCTTTTCTCTGTAAGTTGAAAAACATTATTCGCCGGTCTGTGTAAATAGAGGACTTTATATCGCCGATCTGTGCAAGTAGAGGATATTATTTCGCCTTTCTCTGTAAGTAGAAAACATTATTTCGGCTGTCTGTGTAAGTAGAGGACTTTATATCGCCGATCTGTGCAAGTAGAGGATATTATTTCGCCTTTCTCTGTAAGTTGAAAACATTATTCGCCGGTCTGTGTAAATAAAGGACTTTATATCGCTGATCTGTGCAAGCAGAGGATATTATTTCGCCTTTCTCTGTAAGTTGAAAACATTATTTCGCCGGTCCGTGTAAATAGAGGACTTTATATCGCCGATCTGTGCAAGTAGAGCATATTATTTCGCCTTTCTCCGTAAGTAGAGAACATTATTTCGCCGGTGTGTGTAAATAGAGGACTTTATATTGCCGATCTGTGCAAGTAGAGGATATTATTTCGCCTTTCTCTGTAAGTTGAAAACATTATTCGCCGGTCTGTGTAAGTAGAGGATTTTATATCTCCGATCTGTGCAAGTAGAGGATATTATTTTGCCTTTCTCTGTAAGTTGAAAACATTATTCGCCGGTCTGTGTAAATAGAGGACTTTATATCGCCGATCTGTGCAAGTAGAGCATATTATTTCGCCTTTCTCTGTAAGTAGAAAACATTATTTCGGCGGTCTGTGTAAGTAGGGGACTTTATATCGCCGATCTGTGCAAGTAGAGCATATTATTTCGCCTTTCCCCGTAAGTAGAAAACATTATTTCGCCCGTCTGTGTAAATAGAGGACTTTATATCGCCGATCTGTGCAAGTAGAGGATATTATTTCGCCTTTCTCTGTAAGTAGAAAACATTATTTCGGCTGTCTGTGTAAGTAGAGGACTTTATATCGCCGATCTGTGCAAGTAGAGAATATTATTTCGCCTTTCTCCGTAAGTATAAAACATTATTCGCCGGTCTGTGTAAGTAGAGGACTTTATATCGCCGATCTGTGCAAGTAGGGCATATTATTTCGCCTTTCTCCGTAAGTAGAAAACATTATTTCGCCGGTGTGTGTAAATAGAGGAATTTATATCGCTGATCTGTGCAAGTAGAGGATATTATTTCGCCTTTTCTGTAAGTTGAAAACATTATTCGCCGGTCTGTGTAAGTAGAGGACTTTATATCGCCGATCTGTGCAAGTAGAGCATATTATTTCGCCTTTCTCCGTAAGAAGAAAACATTATTTCGCCCGTCTGTGTAGGTAGAGGACTTTATATCGCCGATCTGTGCAAGTAGAGTATATTATTTCGCCTTTCTCTGTAAGTAGAAAACATTATTTCTGCGGTCTGTGTAAATAGAGGACTTTATATCGCTGATCTGTGCAATTAGAGGATATTATTTCGCCTTTCTCTGTAAGTTGAAAACATTATTCGCCGGTCTGTGTAAGTAGAGGACTTTATATCGCCGTTCTGTGCAAGTAGAGGATATTATTTCGCCTTTCTCTGTAAGTTGAAAACATTATTTGCCGGTCTGTGTAAGTAGAGGACTTTATATCGCCGATCTGTGCAAGTAGAGGATATTATTTCGCCTTTCTCTGTAAGTAGAAAACATTATTTTGCCGGTCTGTGTAAGTAGAGCACTTTATTTCGAGATTTGTGCAAGTAGAGGACTTTATTTCGCCGATCTGTGCAAGTAGACGTCTTTATTTCGCCGATCTGTGTAAGTGGAGGATTTATTTCGCTGATCTGTATAAGTAGGGGCCTTCATTTGGCTGTTCTGTGTCAAGAAAATATTGATTTAAAAATCCGTTATTGTCAAACAAATATTTATGCATTTTAGCAGCAAGAAAATATAAAATAAAACACACAAGTTGCCAAGCCCAAATTAAATTGCAGAATATACGCTACCGATTACTAGACTTCCTTTAAAAGACACTTATCAGCATATATTGAAAGAAATATCAACAAAATACACAAAAGTTGATATTTCATTTTTTCCCCGACTAAGATTGTTATTCTCAATGAGTCAGAGAGATTAATCAAAGTCTAGGTAGTGACTGAATGAAATAAACCTTCATTCTTTTCCTTTTTCTTCTTTGTGACGTGTGTCTTTAAAAAGTTAGCGATCATAGCTCTCCACAACTTCCTGTCCTTTGTAGCTCTTAGAAAATTTTGTCTCCTAAACCTTGCTCTGCTAACAATTTACACAACCTCGTTAGGTTGGCTATGTGCTGTTTTCCTATGTCCCAATTCAATATGTCCTGTGGGTATCAAATTTTCAAAGACTTCTTTCCTCATTACGTTCCCTAGAAATTTCAACTCTTTCTGATGATAAGTATAAGTATCCTTTTCGTTTCCATTTTCTCTAGAACTTCATCATTACTCACATGTTCAGTCCATAGCATTCTTCTATAGAACCACATTTCTGTTGCTTCAAGTTTCTTTTTCATCGGTTGTTACCGATATTACATAATACATATTACATAATAGATTTTTCTTTGTTTCTAGCGAATTTTTCCTGTTTCTTAATACTTTGCTTACCTTTTGAAAGTCATCTTTCGCTATCCCAATGCACCTTTCGATTTTAGTGTCACATTTTCCATCCTTTATTAAAAGACGTTCTAGATATCTAAATTTTTGCATCTGTTTAAGTTTGGTATATCTAATTTGTAATTCGCATTTCGGACTGTTCCTTTTGCTGACAACCATATAGTCCGTCTTTGATAACTTTTGAATGATCTCCCTATGCCACACCTTTTCAAAAGCCTTCGTGATATCTAAGCTGGTTGCTCTAGAAATGTGTTTATCATCATACGTTTCACTGATTCTATGCGTAATGGTAAGAAATCAGCAGTGGATCTAGAAAGGCGAAAACCATACTGATTGTCGCTTAGGAGGTTTATTCTGTCGAAACGATTAACAACTTTCTTGTTGATGATAGCTGCCGGTGATACTAAGGAAACTGATAGAGCAATGTTGTGATGGGGATGGGGGATCACCTATATTCTTGTACATAGGGTATGCCTTCCATGAGATTGGAAAAAAATTCTCCTTCAATCGGCGGTTAAACAGCTTTACCAAGATTGGAGGTGATTCTGGGTCAATTTTATCCGAACCTGTAACGTACGTAGAGTCAATGCTTTTGATAAATTTGGGAGATTACCGAGCCTACATAAAGTTATCATACTCCGTGAGGTGGAGGAAGTCAGGTAAGAAATATCCCTTTTTCCAATAGTACAGAGTGACCACTGAAAGACTGAATGGTATAAAACAATAATAACTTTTATAAACACATGAGTATCTTGAGATAGTAAAGTTTGGACAATTTGTTGTATGGAAACATTTTTAAATCCACTTTCAGAATCTTCTGAATTGATGTTCTGGTGATGCCTAGTTGAGCAGAGCATGGACGGGTAGAAGCTGATGGATCCTCAAGGACCTTATGGCCACCCTATATTTACGAGTAACTGAATGTCAGTCAGTTATGTGCTATGCGTGATACATGCTTAGGCGATCATGTATCTTTCGATACATGACTGACGAGACAGATTTTTTCCCCCCAGTAGATTGCCATTTCTTTCTGCGGTAGACCAGTTGCCATCCAAGGCTATAGAACCCGGCCTGTCCTGCTATTTACCCATAGCTGGGAGAAGAAGTGGATTCATAACTTTCCCAAGGATCAGTCAGTTATATTCCATACGTGATACGCGCTTAGGTCGTCATGTATCTTTCGATATATGACTGACGAGGCAAATTTTTCCCGCAGTCGGTTGCCATTTCTTTTTGCGGTCGACCAGTTGCCATCCAAGGCTATAGAACCCGGTCTGTCCTGCTATTTACTCATAGCTGGGACGGGGGGAGAAGAGGATTCATATCTTTCCCAAGGGTATTAGCACGTAAGTGAATTTTAGTCGCTTATGTGCCATGCGTGATACATGCTTAGGCGATCATGTATCTTTCGATACATGACTGACGAGGCAAATTTTTCCCGCAGTCGGTTGCCATTTCTTTCTGTGGTCGACCAGTTGCCATCCCAGGCTATAGAACCATGTCAGTCCTGCTATTTACCCATAGCTGGGAGGTGGGAGAAGAAGTGGATTCATAACTTCCCCAATGGTCAGTCAGTTATGTGTCATGCGTGGTACACGCTTAGGCGATCATGTATCTTTCGATACATGACTGACGAGGCAGATATTTTTCCCGCAGTAGGTTGCCATTTCTTTCTCTAGTCCAGTTGCCATCCAAGGCTATAGAACCCAGTCTGTTCTTCTATTTACCCAAAGCTGGCGGTGGGAGAAGAAGAGGTTCGTACCTTTCCCAAGGGTATTAGCATGTAACGGAATGTATTGGATTCGACTGAATTCCTCAATCCAAGCCGTTATCCATTACTCCACCGTTTCAAACTCGATTTCCCAATTTCTCATTCCATTACGCCACCCACACTTCTAGGATTGGTAATTCTTTGTTAGTAGATCGAGTTAGATTAACAAAAACCTTTTACTACCTCAGCTTTTGAAATTTTGACGAAATTTTTTTTACTATCTTTGGTAACTGGATTCGCCATAACTCTCATTATTTTATAATTCAGTTAATATTTTATTGTATCTAATATGATAGTTAATATCTGAGTTGATAATGTTTTTTTATTATATTTTTTTATTTTATTTCTTTTTTAATTTTAATTTAATATATTTTTTTTTATATTTTCATTTTTTATTATTTTTCCTCATTTTATTTCTTTGCAATTTTAATTTAATTTTTTTGTTGTTGTTTTTTTTCGGAAGTATCGGGCCGAACCAAACGCAGCTGACATAAAGTTTACAAACTGGTTAAAAGTAAACATTTCTGACATATATACTGACCTTTTCTTTCTGACATGACATGACAAGACTTGACTCTGTGCAAAAGCACTATATGACATTCTGCAATGAGTGAAAGTATGTATGTAAGAGAAAGAAACAGAGATTATATATGTGTGTGTGTGTATATGTGTATATACGCGC